>JADRCD010119295.1:0-23060 GCA_019843815.1 Montemys delectorum
ATTCTTGCTCCTGGCCCTCTGGACTTCTTTCTATGGTCTCTTCCCATATCTGGTCCTGCCCCTCCTTTTCTCCCCCCTGCCTCCCTTTTTCCCTCCTCCTCCCCTCTCTAACCCAAGGTCCCTCCTTCCCCCTGCCTCCATTGATTATTTTGTTCCCCCTTCTAAGCAGGGTTGAAGCATTCCACTTTGGCCTTCCTTCTTGTTAAGCTTCATATGGTCTGTGAGTTGTATCATAGGTTTTCTGAGCTAAGACAAATGCAGATATTCACAGCCAATCATTGGATTGAGCCTGGGGACCATAGTGGAAGAGTTAGGGGAAGGACTGAAGAAAGCTGAAGGGGATTGCAACCCCACAGGAAGAACAACAATATCAACTGACCAGACCAGACCCCACAGAGCTCCCAGGGACTAAATCCCCAACCAAAGAATGCACATGAGTGGGTCCACGACTCCTGCTATATATGTGGCAGAGGACTACCTTATCTGGCATCAATGGAAAGGGAGGCGCTTGGTCCTGTGGAAGCTTGTTGCCCCAACAAAGAAGGATGCTAGAGGGGAGCCTGGAGTGGGTGGGTGGGGGAGCACCTTCTTAGAGGCAAAAAGGAAGGGAGGAGGGAAGGAATTTGCAGAGGGGAGACTGGGAAGGGGGACAACATTTGAAATGTAAATAAATAAAATACTTTTTTTAAAAAAAGAAGTATAGTTTGAAAAAGTTTACCACTTAGAACTAAACAGAACAACCAGATACCGATTTAAAGCTGGAAGGAAATTTTGTAAAAATTCTCAGCAATAGGCACAGTTTCAATGTGCCCAAGTTTATGGGTGTAAGTCTACATAATATGAATAAATAAGACATTAAAAAAAGATGCATCTACTCAAAGAAATTTAAATATCTTATCTATATGATAAATAAATATTCTTGATGTTGATATGAATAAACTCATCAACAGTTTTAAAGAATAAAATATAAGACAAAATACTAAAACTCATTTTTGCAAAAAATGTATTTTTAAAAAGCAGTATGTAAACATTTTAAATAAGATGTGGTTTTTAAATGTAATACTGACTATCATTTCAAAGAAATGAAGTCATGAAATCTCTTACAAAGACAACTCAAATGGTAACTCCCTAATTAACCAATGTATAAATTTCCATTGCTGTCTGCTGATATTCCTCTGTTGGTTTGACTTACAACTTTTAATTGTGCAGTAATACAAAAGCATATGCACTCAGTAGAAAACATGCTTTGACCTGTGGTGGTTTTTGGGGTTATAATATGTAGTACAGTATTCTGCCAGGACGATGGCAGGGGCAGAGTTACAACTCTCACGCAGTCTGGCATCATCAGATAAACAACCTAGACTCTGTGCTGCTGAGCTATGACATCCAGCAAGTTAGGTGGATTTCAATTTCTGGTTTAGTAGGACATAAGCACATTTTAAGTTAAGGAACATCTGTATTCAACTTTGAGAATAGAGTGTGTGTGTGTGTGTGTGTGTGTGTGTGTGTGTGTGTGTGTGTGTATGCATGTATGTCCCTACTAGCCACTCTAAACCTCATTTTAAAATCTCCAAATGAATTTAAAATGTGTAAATCTGTCAAAAAACTTAACATAGAAAACTTAACTAATAAAAACTTTTAATTTTAAATTGAAATATTAGGACTAGTTATAAAACATAGACATATGAAATAAGGAAGAATAATCAATATTCTATGAGTTTCTAATATCTGTAGTTAAATAGGACCAAAATATTCAAATACCAACTACCCTTATGTAAAATAATTGGTGCCAGATACTTCTTAAGAACATTTCAGATTTTCACATTAGTTGATGCTCATCCTGTGCAATATTAATTGTGTACTACTCTCAGAAAGCCCTTACTCCACTAACTTAATACATATAGTCTTGCATAGCGATATGCAGGTATAGCTAAAAGCACAGTGTGCCCATCCTTCTTTTCATAGTAATCTCAAAAGGGCCTGCATGTTAAGGATGCAAGAGAACAGAATTCATCTAAAGTAGATTATTTACAAATGTTTATACCTGTTTGTTTATTCACCCACATGAGCTAGCCAAGGAATCCAGAGCCTCATTATAAACTTGTTAGAAGTTTATTTATGAAAAATTTTTAATCACAGATGTAACTCAGTGGTTTATAAAACCATAGTATTCTTGTGGTTTAAATTCCAAGTTTCTAAATAATAATTCCCTGCAGAGCTCGCAGCACAGAAGACCCCCAACGTTTTAGACATATGAATAAATGTACACTAAAAGTGGTTGCCCACAACTACAAGTGCTTGAAAGGAAACTGTATAAAAGGGAATCAATGATGAGGACAACAACAACAACACTTGTATTTTCAAGTTTTCATCCAGTAAAATACTTGTAAAGTTCTTTGAGTCTGGCTCATTAGAAGCTCTTTGTTATTACTGTTACATATAAACTTAACTTTGGTCCACAACAATCCTTATAGATGTTCAGTATAAATGCAGCATACTTATATACTACTTAGGAGAACACACTGCATCATCTTTTTAAGTGAAAGAAGGCCTGTTTGGATATAAAATCCAAGCCTGTTAGGCAGGCCTCCTTTTGCTTACAGAGACAACTAAGACTAGCTTGGTAAGACTTTGATATACAATGAAGTAAAGCCAGAGTTGTAGCTCAGTTGGTTAACTGTTTACCTAGCATACATGAGGCCCTGAGCTTGATTCCCAATAGCATAAAAATGGGGTATGAGGATATACACAAATAATCTCAGCATTCTCAATGAGGGCAGAAGAATCAGTCATTATCCATTTAGTTGGAGGCCAGACTAGAATACATAAGACCTTATCTAAAAGGAGACAGAATGAAGTCCACAAAAAGGAAAGCCTTAAGGTTTTCCTACCACAAAAAAAAAAATCAATAATTTTAATAGTTATTCCTATACACTATAAAATTATAACATAGAGAACTATTAGTAAGAGCAATGTTGGCTCACTTATAAAAAGGAACACTACAAATAAACTTCAAAATCAAAATGGATAGGGGCTGGAGACAACTTAAATGGTAAAACTACTTATTACTCTTACAATAAGGACTTGAGTTTGGTACCTAGTTACATGGTACCATATAACCTTGGATACATGTGGTGCATATAAACTCATGCAAGCACACATATATACACAAATTTAAAAAAACAACAACAACAACAACTTAAAACTCCCAGTGGGTAACTGCCTGACAAAGTTCTAACTCATGCTGAACACACTGAAGCAGACTGTAACATACAAGGCTGCTAAAAAGGTTTGGGATTTACTCTCTTACACTGTGACTGCTGACCACAACAGAGATGAAGACTGGGGTAGTCTGAAAATTCTGAGAGGCTTAAACCAGATTTTATTCTTCACATTCTCTAAAGAAGTTAGCTTTAGGTTGTGCGAAGAACCCTCAATTTCCAGAGGCCAAGAACACACTGCTGCAATGAAAGAGTAGAGTGGTTAGGGTTAAGAGGGTGCTTGCTTTGTCAATGAACTAACCAGCATACCTACTTGCTCACAATTCTACTCCTTTGCTCAGTGAAAGGTTGTGGAGCTTTTGATAAGACATAGATATGTTGAAAATGAAAAGCCATTTCAAATATATTAGGGATGTTTTCCATTTCAAGTAAATTTAGATATAAAGTCTCTGGTAAAACTTACTAAGATGATCTACTTTACCATACTATAATACAAAATGTGTTTATGAGGTCTAATAGGAAAAATGCACAATGTATTTTGTATTGCAAATAAGTTCTAAGATAGAACATATATGCTAAATAACAGGAATTGTCAAATGACATAAACATAACTGTATTAAATAGTGTTCCTAAAGATAGGGTCATATCAAAATGACTAACAAAAGCATAATAAAAAAACCCAAAACCTTTAAACCCACTTCATAGGTTTAAAGTAGTACTCCTTAAATAAACCTGGGTAAATTGGTCATGGCTATAAATATGCTATGCTTTTACATTTCATTTAAAATGATTCATTAATAACCATAAAGTATAATATAAGGAGGTTTTTTTTTTCCAGCAACAAACTAATCATTGCCCAAAAAAGAACCCAAAATGCAGAAAGACTTGGGGAAAAATTAAATGCGTTTTTCATAACTATATTATTATGTGTGAAGACAAATTTGATCTGTACATAAGACGATAGTTGTATCTTCATCGGCAGTTCAACTGTTCGATGTAAAACATAAACTCATAATGTATTTATTCTTATCCATTCACTTCTGGGTCATCTTTACAGTTTCAGTACATTCCCCAAGAAAATGCCTAATGTACATGATTTCTTTCTAATAGTTATATAGATAACTAAGTCAATAAAAATATCTTTAAAACAATGAAAACATTCCCCAAAATTAAAGCAAAACCTCTAAATATAAAGAATAATCATAAAAGTACCCAAAGGTAATTGTGAAGTTGACTTTACATCATCAGAAGATGTTCAAAGAAATTGGGTAAGGTGGCTTTCAACTATAATCAAAGTATTTATGAAGCAGAGGAAAGAGGATGGTTCAAGACCAGCCTAAGTTGTATAGTGAATCTCTGCCTTAAAAAAAAAAAAAAAATCAAATCAAACAGAAAATCTCTTGTTTTAAACTTAATTGGTTTGACAAAACTATGAGAGATACTAAATAGAATATGGTCAAATAAGGCAGGCAGGACAGGATTCCCTGTCTCTACACACAAGACACTGTTAAAAATTTGCTTCTGTGAGTTATTGTGAGTTATTACTGATATACATTATAGTGAAATAATTAAGATATGTTCAAATTACAGGTATTGTTTTTTAAGCAAAATAAATAATCGCCAATAAAAAATTATAGCGCTTAAACATTAGGTTTGTATGGTGGAGAGCTTAATTCATTCTGTTTGAATAAGTAGGAAGTTTTACAGTGGAACTGAGACATCAAATAGCAACTGTAAGTCCTTCTAAGAAATACTTCTATGTTTTAGAAATACAAAGTAATATGACAGTTAATGTTATTTTTTAAGTTAAGTATTATTTATAATTCACACATTACTAAATATGAGTTACCTCAACAATATCCGAGTTCGTTCTGCTTTCATGAGGCTCGTTATACTCAGTGTACTTGAGAAGGACTTTGTCCATGTCAGTGCTAGCGTACTGAAACAGCTTATTAGAGCTGTTGAAAATGATGAGTGCTATTTCACAGTCACAGAGCACACTGAGTTCATAGGCTTTCTTCATCAATCCAAACTTTCGCTTTGTAAAAGTAACCTAGACAAAGAAAAACAGAATTTTAATTAAAAGCTTGATTGTACTTGAAATAAAGTCTCTTTAATGAGTCTTTCTTTACACTGAGTCAGATTTCAAAGGTAAAATGTTACTAGTTTCATGCTCTACACATACCTCCCCACTCCATTTTGCCACAGGACTACAGTCTTGTATTTATTGTGTATGTCCAAGGACTCTGAAGGACAGGTGTTGTCATTGCCTTATCCTTGGCGGTGGCTATACTACAGAAGGGAAGGAAATAGCTGACTAGCGCCTCTTATATTTCACCCTAAATTGGTACCATTGGAATCTAACTCTTCTAGATTTCTGTTCCTAAATGGTTAAGGAAAAGCACTAATCAAACTTACGCTTCTCTTCCCTAGCAAGCCTTTTTACTGTCTCCACCACAATTCAGTTGAAAACCAGCAAAAATTATCTGATGTCATCAATCTTCTTTTACTATTTCTCTAATTAAAATCTGCTAACTGAGGCAATTCTGACACCAAAACATTTTTCATGGATTTTGCTTTTGTTTTGTTTTGGGGATTTAAATGTTTATTTTACTATCACACTTGATATAGTTCACTTTTCATTTAGATAACTATTTGTACACTGGATTTGGAATGATGCAAAATCTGTAGCCAATACATTTATATGCTTTTATAATATACTTTTTCTATAATTTATTTCTTTAATTCACTTTACATCCCAATACCAGTCCCCTCTCTCTTGACCTCCCAGTTCTGCCCTTAACAATATATCCCTTATTCTAAAAGTTCCTGGAAGAGAAGTTTCTTTTTTCTCTCTCTCCTGTCCATAGTATTTCCTCTTCTTTCCCTTCAAAACTCTCAGCTATATTAAAGCTTCTACCATGAAATCACACCATCCAATGACCCTCCCAGTGGCAAGGATGAAGTGACATATAATCCTGTCACTATTCCTCAAGAAGTGCCTCCTGACTGCCTTTCCCCAAGTCTTGCTCCCACACTGGGGTCCAACCTCCTCCAAATGCTCACCACCCAGTGGCACATCCTCAGTGCTACGATCAATGATCACAGCACCTAAAAGTCTCAATTTCACAAAGTTCACTCTGATGGTTTCTTTTCACACTGGTTTCTAGCTCCTTTATTTTTATGTCAGCTCTGCAGACATTCTTTTACCTTATCAAACCCTCAGCTCTAGTCTCCTTACCAGTTTGTTAATGTAGGTCAAGTAACACTCATCCACAATGCTCAGAACTAAAACATGTTTCACATTTGAGGTTTTTCTGTATTTCTGAAATGTATGCATGTTAACAATGAGTTATCCTAAAGACGCCTAATAAGCTGTTTCAGTACGATGGGACCTCAGCCTAGACATATCATTCATACATACACCATGCATACAATTATAATGTAATTTCCCTCATTATTTTTAGTGTACCTACATTTTAACAACACCCTCTAACATGAGTTATGTGAGACTTTCCATTGTGGTACTGTGTCAGAAACCAAAAAGTTTCAGATTTTGGAGACATTTGGAATTCAGATTAAAGATGCATAATTATCTTTTTTCACATCTTTACTCTTTAGTGTTGATGGTCTTTCTATACAAGAAAAAGGGTCTCACCTCTTCAAACACACATGCATCTTTTCATCTTCTCTTATTAACACACTTGCCTGACATAGTGCCAGGCAGGAACTGACTGTCCAAACATACCCAATTATCACAAGTACACATGCACACATCTAGTGTCTCTGAAATGACACATAGATCTCACATTCAATGATGACTAATACTCCTAACTTCACGTTTGTTATAATTACCTGCTTGTCTCCTACTACTTCATTTTCCTCCAAAAACTACTTCACACTGGATAAAACAAAACAAAAACCCTATCCCAACATTCTAACCCCAAATCTATCAATTTTTAGTTGCTTCATCCACATTTTTCTTAACTTTTCCTTCTCTGCCCTTACTAATGTCTAACTTCCTTTTGTGTTGTGATTCTATTTTGATCTACTAGATCAAATACTATATATAATCTTGTAAGCATACTCTGGGATCTCTTCCAACTCTATCTTATCACTCCAGCCCTAACCCTTTCTCTCTACTTTAAAATAAAAACACCAGAAAGAAATGTCTATAGTTGTCTTCAGTTTCACACTCCATATTCTCGTCTTAACCAATAGAATAAGACTCCCAGTCCCCAAATTCCACCAAGACTGCACTTCGTAATACCATCATAAGCAATCTCATATTTGTGTCATTAAAATCAATGAATACTGGTTATCGTACTTTCCACCACAGCAATGCTTGACAAAATGAACCATGCTCTTCAAATCCCAGCTGTTTATGAACTAAACTCAAGGCTTCCTCTCAGCCTGTACCTATCTCCTCTTCAGACTTTGTGTGTCCAGGTGCCTATAGGCTTTCAACTAGCGCTCCTTTCCTTTATATACTCACACATTTTGACTAGTGGTTGTATCATGATTTTAAAAGCAAAAAAATAAGCTCTTTACAGTCTTTATCTGGTTCAGAATTATCATCTATTCAAACAACAAAAGCAAAACCAATTTTAAGTTATGCTGATTGATATTTAATACTCCACACCATCAGCAAACTGTTGACTTTACTTCTGACACAGACCTGATATCTTCCTCCGTCTATGTGTACCACTACACTTCTCAGCTACATTGCTCATGTAATCAATATTGGACTTCCCTCCTCATCCTGAACACCCCAGTAGCTACCATGTAACAGCCAAAGCCAAATGATCAACCTGTTTATGTGAGAGCTTGGTGTTTCTCACTGTGGGGTAAATAACATCAAATTCAACTCAGTAAGGAGTAAAAACAATCTATTCTCCAGCTCCTTAGTTGACTTTATTGCATCCATCCATCTCCCTTATACCTTTGAATGACATTAGCATAGCTTTGCACATACATATGGGTACATGTGTTCCTTAGATAATGGCTACTTTTCAATTTAGGAACTTCATTATGTTTCTTATCTGAGGAATATATATTAAAGCACATCTCCAGTATGGCTGCTTCCTTTACCTTAAAGAATTATATAATATATACTTAACCTGTTGCTCACATGGCAGGTTTCCTCTTATGTCATATACAAAGGTTTATATAAACATATAAGGAATTTTACTATCTTATAAAACTATCATGAAGGCATATTTCATACTGGTATAATTACTCATTTTAATCTTTGTTAATCATAGGCATAAATAATAATCTCTTCAGTATGTATTTAATGTACCAATTTTAACAACTTGGCAATCTCTTTTATCTGTTTTCATTTGGGATTTCCTTTCTCCATAAAGTTACTTATATTTTATCATTTTCCTATAACACAGTTTATCCTTTACCTATCTAAAATATTCTTATGCAGATAAACTTATTGCTTCATCAAATATCTTTAATTTTTTCATTTATTAACTTATTGTACTATTGTAATTAAAAAGATTTTTTTGTTGTTGATTCTTTTTCAAACAGATCTTACAATATAGCTCTGGCTGACCTGGAACTCACTTTGTAGACCAGGCTATCCTCCAACTCATAGAGACCAGCCTGCTTCTACCTAGCAAGTACAAGGATTAAAGGCACGTACCATCATGCCCAGCCCAATTTTTAGTTTTTATTAGACTTATGAATACAGATTTTTTTAAATCCTGGTATAACATTTATACCATTATTAAATACACTACTTCACAAACAGTAAAAAAACATTGTTTGTGGTATTGAAATAGTTAATTTTAAATTACTTATGTCTTGATTACTAGATATACTAGATACAATGGAATTTTAAATTCCACAGATTCTTTGAAAATCAGAGAGATTAATATCATAGTGTTTAGGATGAGATAAGTATGTGTCTTCAAATTATGCACTGTGTAAATTTAACATACAATGCTCATTATCAGTACAGAGAATAGTTTCTGATGCTCTTTTTTACTGTGTGTTGTGGGGGAAAGAGTGTGTGTGTGTGTTCTGGCATATCACACATGGATTTATACATGTATGGGCGCCAGAGGTCAATGTCAAGTATCTTCTTCTGTACATTTCCATCTCTTTAAGATTTATGTTTAATTATATGCATGTATGTGTGTCTGTGTGGGTGTATGTGCACATAAATGTAGTGCCTAGGAGCTACATGAGGATGTCAGAACCCTTGGATCTGAAGTTACAGGTTACTGTGAACTGCCCAAAATGAGTGCCAAGAACCAAACTCAGGCTCTCTACAAAAGAAGTGGATGCTCTTAACCTCTGAGCCATTGTCTCCAGCCACCCCAACTACCTTGTTTGAGTACATGCCATGTGTATGTGATGTAGGTGTCCACAGAGGCCAGAAGAGGACATTGTATCCTCTGAAGTTGGAAATGCAAGCAGCTATAAGCTGCTCAGTGATGGTGTTGGGAACTGAACTCAGGTCTTCTGGAAGAGCACAAGCACTGGTAATCACTGAGTCATCTCTCCAGTCTTTCCATTTTATTTTTTAAGTCAGTGTAATTACCAACTGGCTAGTGTGGCTGGTCAGCAAGCCCTACAGACGTTAAGCCTATTTCTGTTCTTCTATCACTTTCTATCACTGGGGGTTACAGACACTACCATTCCATAACAGACTTTTCTATGGATGCTGAGGATCAGAACTTTGAACTTCATGCCTGAGCAACATGAACTTTATTCACTTAGCTATCTCAGCCTCTCTGCTCTTCCCAAAAATACATTTTCTTTCTTTCTTTTTTCTTTTTTTTCTTTTTTTTTGTTTTTGTTTTTTTTCGAAACAGGGTTTCTCTGTTTAGCCCTGGCTATCCTGGAACTCACTCTGTAGACCAGGCTGTCCTTGAACTCAGAAATCCACCTGCCTCTGCCTCCCAAGTGCTGGGATTAAAGGTGTGTGCCACCACTGCCTAGCCCAAAAATACATTTTCAAAAGCATTTCTTTGAAGTTACAAGTCACAAAGGGTTGATGCTAAAGGAAGGAAGTACTTAGCATATAACAATCTCCTCCTCTTCATTATTCCAACTACAGTAAGCTTAGATGATGCCATCTCAGCAATTAATTTTTTTAAAATGTTTCAAATATGGCACCAAAGTTGATTAAGCCCACCGTATCACATCAGTATCACCCAAACTCCATGGTTTACATCAGAGTCCACTTCTTGTACATTCCTCAGGTTTGAATACACATATAACACGTACTACACATTTATATTATCATAAAAAGTGTTTTCACTGCCCTAAAACAACTTAATGATAGTTATTTGGATCTACTACAATTTATTTCTCCAATCATGCACTGAAGGACGTACTAGTGTTGTCTATATTTTGGCAATTAAAAATAAAGCTGCTGTAAGCATGTATGTACAAATTTGCATAAAATTAAGTTTTCAACTCTTCTAGTTAAACCCCAAAGAATGAAGTTTGTTAGTTGATCCTCTGTTAAATAGATTTAGTCTAGTAACAAAGGGTCAGAAGCACGGTAAACTCAGATTCCAAATTTGCTGAAGCATGAGTGTAGGAAGTCTTAAAGTTCTAACCTCCAGAAGAGCCAAAAGAATACTGAAGGAAAAGAACAAAGTACTTTAAAACTTAAAATAAGCCTCCAATAATTGAGGCTATGTGGCACTAGTCAAAGGATATACCAAAAGACATGCAACAGCAAAGGAAGAAATAGAACCACAGACACACACAGTCAACTGGTCTTTAAAAAAGAAGTTAAAAATACTGAGAAAAGCTTTAAAACAAACCATGCCGAAACAACTTTATATTTTAAAAATAAATTCAGTTATAGACCTTAAGCCCACAAAAAAATTAATCAAAATGGATACAAAACCTATATATAAAATGCGAATTTACAAGGCTCATAAATGAATTGGGGCCTGGTTTGACACTTTTCACTTATTCTTCAAAAGACAGGGCCTCACTAAGTACCCCCGACTGGCCTTGATTCTGACACATAAACTTTAACATAAACCTAGAACTTGGGACCCCCACACCCACACCTCAGCTTCCTGAGAGCTGCACTTACACAGCCGCACCCATCACTACACCTGGTCTCACCAATAACTTATTTTACCTTTTGCCTTATTAGTAACAAAACCCAAAATATGATCTACCAAACAAGACATTTAACTGAATTTTACTGAAATTAGAAGCTTCTGCTCTATAAATGACCCTGTAAGAAAATAAAAAGAAAAACAAAAACTACCTTTGGTAAACAATACCTCACCCAGTACATTATCCAACATATGCAAAACACTGAAACTCAACAGTAAGAAAATTAAAAATCAAAATCCGATTTTCAAAGATGTACAAAAGATATAAATAGGCAGCTTACCACACAAAGGAGATACACAGAAAATTAGTATATAAGAGAGATAGGCATATATAGGTGAATACCATTATACAGATGTATTTTTATGTTGTTTTGTTCTGAACCTAAAAGTGCCATATACTTCCTAAGAACTCTTAATCATTGGTCTAGTCTAGACTAATGAAGCACTGCCTTAGCTACTGAAGAGGCAGAACTTTCTCTGTGATGGAAAGCCACTGTGGACACTTCAGTTGTTTCTCACAGGCATACAGTTATACTTCTAAGAACTGTAAAATGCTTGTGCAAAAGAAGAGCAACAATAAGAAAAAGCAATTTGTTTCACTTCCTCTGTAAAGTGAAAAAAATTAAAGACAGTAAAGTAGTTTAACAATTATTGTTAGATAAGGTGTCAGCTTTTCTTTCTTTTGGTAATGCATTTAAATAGCTACACATCTAAGAATAAATATTTTTCTCTTAATTTCACAGATCTTAATATTCTCAAAGTCATTTTATGGTCTTATGTTTTTCAAGTACAGAAAGTATAATCTATGATCACTTAAATATCCCATTGGCCAATGAATTTCTACTTAACTAAAAAATTTAAGTAGCTAATATAATATACTGTTTGAAAGACTGATATATTTTAGTTTTTTAAAGATACTTTGGTTTTCTTCTAAATATGAAACAGATGTTTTGTTTAAAAATCTCAACATTTCAGAGTGAGTTCCAGGACAGCCAGGACTACACAGAGAAACCCTGTCTCGAAAAAAAAAAAAATCTCAACATTTTGGGCCCACAAGCAAACCAGACAGATTAAGTTCAATCCCAAGATACCACATGGAAGGAGAGAATTCCTAAAAGTTGTCTCCTGAATTCCATGTGTGCACTATCCTGTACATGCCAGCATTTTCACACACACAAATATAAACACACATATGAATGAATAACTTCTAAAAATATGTATTTAAATTTTCTCAGTATATTGGTATATTTGCTTACAAAAACATTTTAGGAACAAGAAGAGAACAGAACATAGTGGGAGAACAAGGACAAAGAATAAAGGAGAATAACCACAGGTTAACAATACAGACACCATACAAAGTTCAGATGCAGAGAACTTCTAAGAAAAAAGCAAACAAAAAAGATCAATAATCTAGCAGACAACTGGCAAACCACACACACAAAAAGGCTACATTTCACCTTGTCAAAACAGAACCAAAGTCTCATAAAGCTGACCCAGCAACTCTCTAAAGGATACCTACCACAGGAATGTTACTCGCCCACTTTTAAGGAAGTACATTCCCAAGTACATACAGTAGCAATCCAAACAGTAAAACTGGACATACTTTACTACAAGCATACTAAACAAGCAGCTGAACTGAAGGAATGAGTCAAATCACAAAAGCCAGCACTAAGCAAGAGTCAGGAGAAACCACCATGCCATCATGTGAGAAAGTAAAGCCATTCAGTTACAACACTAAAACAATAAGTTTTCAATGAATGCATGTTAAGGAAAACAAAGTGAATGAGTGATTATATTTGTAAAGAAAAGATGAATGGGTCTATGGAAAAATTACAAACTAAATATCTCATTTTCTTTTACAAATAAAAGTATCTGTAGCAAATATGTCAGGACCGAAATTACTTCCAAATAATGAACACAACAATCTTTGTGCCAGTATTCTCTATATTCAACCTTTGAAAAAAGAATGTGTTTTTCTTCCTAAGTCTATGAAGGTATCTGCATCTCAATAAGCAGAAATACATACTAAGTATTAGAAGCAGCAGGTGATCTTGAGCAAGGTTACTGGCTAACATCCACATGAGAAAGAACTATACTTTTATAAATGCAACTAAACTACAGAAAATACAAATTGTGGTGGGGTTAGTGAGATGCTAACAAAGGCACTTTCCACACAAATCTAAGAACCTGAGTTCAATCCCTACAACCCATGCAAAGTTATCCCCTGGCCTCCACAAGTGTGCTGTACCTCACATGTACCAACCAAAATAAATTATACAATCACTCAAAGTAATAATAATAAATAAAATTTTAAAAAAGAAAAATTTGAGAACTATGTTTTAAAAATCATATATCTAGAAATAAGAAAAAAAAAAAAAGGTCTAAGTCCACATACTCAAAAGCATCAAGCCCTACGGGTAGAATAAAAAAAAAAAACCAAATGAAAGTAAAAAGGTTCACAGGTGAAAAGTCCTAATATTATAAAGTCTTTTGTGTCCCTAAATGGATGCACATATTTAGTGGGGGAAACCCCCTCAGTCCAGAAAGATTCCTGATTGGTTGCGTTTGTGCAACCACTGACTTGACAGTTTCATTTGGAAATAGAAAGGGAAGGACAGCCAGCTTATTCTGAAGAAATGCAATGGCAGCCAATTATGGTACCAGAGAGCAAAGTATAGTAATTGTAATAGTGTAGAACTGAGCAAGGATATACAAATAAGCAAATGCAACAAAATACAGAATCCAGAAATACAAATACATTTTATTTGACTCAAACTCAGGCAGGAGAGAAATGCAATGAATTATACAGGGTCACTGAACACCTAATAGGGAAAATAATAATTTTCCTACACTTTAACTCAAATATAAATTCCAAATGGATAATAGAACCAAAACATGAAAAGTGAAAGTCACCATATAATGTCACAACTAGATATCTTATATCACTAAGTAAAAACTCTAATTCTAGGAATGGGCTACATACATCTTGTTGAGTTGCTGGCCAAAAGGGTCTCCTGGCCCTACTCTTCAAACACCACAGGCTATTGCCAAGGATACTGGTGGCTTTCTACAACCTGATAGTAAGGCAAGAACATTTACTTATGTCACTGAACATGGAGAAATTAAACTGGTCCCTAACTAGAAGCTTTACCTCTACTAACTAGCATGCATGGTGTGAGAAGGTACTCTGCATGCTAACATAGTGAAAAGTAATCATCCGTATCACCTAGGTACAAATCCTGCAACATACAGCATATACTGGTACACAGTGGCACAGATGTTATAGGAGTACTCACTTTCTGATTGGATTTAAGGCTTGCTCCATGAGATAGAACCTATATCTTATATTGCTATGGTGCCCAAGAGTTTGTCTAAATAGGTGATGGGCCTAAGGGAAAATACACTATCATTCTACTAAAGAAACATAGCACTGACTCCCAATGATATTCTGGTTTACTCAGACCAGTGTCCCCTTCAACCTTTGGCAGTAGATGGGAATTAACACAGAGACCCACAACCGGACTATGCAGAGAGTGAGAGACTTTGGATCACTCTGTTGTAAATGGGATGTATTCATCAAACCCCTCTCCTCAAGGTTTGAAGAGGAAGAGATGCAAAGATTATAAAAGCCAGAGTGCTTACTCCAAGGAAACAGTTTCTTCCAAATACAACAGGACTTATACAAACATGAATTCACAGAGAATTTGGCAGTACACATAAGACGTGTGTTCAAGCCAGACAAGGCCCCAGCACTGAGAAGGGAAAGAAGATGCAAAGTCCTATTCCTAACCCACAAACTATTTGGAACAAATTTCTGGGAAAGAGAAAATTAGTTTTCTCCCATTGAGTATTATCAACTACACTCCTAGGGAGACCCCATATTCAGAAACAGCTGGCCAATATAAATGGAATAAAATGAACTTCATGTTTTCATGTATGCTGAGATTAGAGTGTTTCCATTTTGTTATTCCTGTCCTATTGGCTTGTTTCTATGTGTATGTTTGTTCCAACTTTTTTGTACTAGATATATGACCAAGTATTCATGTACACAAAATAAGAATGAAGTGAACTTTTCATGATAGTATGAGAGTAGAAAGAAATGTCTAAGACAGATAAACATAAATCCATAAATTATGTTATATTGTTATACATTGATAAAAATACACAAATAAGCTGACACACATCTATATGCAAGGCAACAGTCATGAGTTTTACAAGTACAGAACTGCTCAGAAGACATAAACTGTACAAGTAACTGGGAACAACAGGCGTATTTACAGTGTCGAGGATTAGTTTAAATGACTTCCCCTGAGGCTAGAGACCAGGAGATAGGATAAACAGTGGCTCTGGGTATGTCACAAAGATTTTCTATATACTTTTCTAGACTTTGAGTATAGCTTTTATAATGTGGTTAATTCATACTTAGAATTCAAAACTCTACTTGCTGTTAGCTTTTCTATTGTATTTTCCTAAATTATCTCATTATAAATTATAGATTCTTACATAAACTATCTCAGTATCTGATCTCATTTTTATATGCTATATACTTAAATCTTCTAGGTCTGGAGAGATGGCTCAGTGGTTAAGAGCACTGACTGCTCTTACGAAAGTCATTAGTTCAAATCCCAGCAACCACATGGTGGCTCACAACCATCTGTAATGAGATCTGACGCCCTCTTCTGGTGTGCCTGAAGACAGCTACAGTGTACTTAGATATAATAATAAATAAATCTTTTAAAAAATCTTCTAGAGAGAATAAATATCTATATTTTAATGATTTTCCCCTTTTATGGAACCTAGAAAAAAGTTGAACCCTGAATGTGCTTTTTGAAAAGGAAAATTAAGATACCATTTTAGTTTATGACAGATGTGTCTATACCAAATTTAATCTAAAAAACAAATTGCCCAATTATATCTTCTCGTCTTCCTTTTTTTGCAGAGAGAAAGAAGGGAGAGAGAGAGAAAGTAAAGAGGATGGGGGGAGGGAGAAGGAAGAAGAAGTTATTTACTTGTAATATGTATGTAAAATATTGGCTAGAATGTTAAAAATACTTTTTTCCTCCTCAAATGAGATGCTGTTTTCTCATATATAAAAACAATTTCTGAGCTTACAACATAAGCCAACAGGAAAACAGAATTTGATATATTATACTTTCTCTAGACGCAAGTGGTCAAGAATGCATTTATTCTACAAAACAATGGATACTTTATTTTCATATCAATTCTATAGATAATTTCAGCCATAGTAGTAACAGGGCTTGTAAGATGTCAAAATTATTTATTACTTCAGTGATAATTTTGTACAGTTGTTTTTTATCATATTCATCCCCTCCCTTGACTCCTCCCAGATTCACCCTCTCTCCCTTCCTGCCCAACTTTGTATTTTTTTAAGTTGAGTCATCCTCTCAACTTATCAAGTCCCCACTACAGAGGCATCTCTAAATAGGCACAGTTTCTGTTTCCCTTTTAAACATTCAGTCTCTAACACATAGGTCTAAACTAGCAATGCCCAACTTAACCATGGGTATTCACAAGATGAGAGATAGGGGATTTTATGCTATTTCTCACCATGCATACAGCCTTACTTAATATTTATACCTCTGTGCTTGCAAAGCAGACCCTCCTTCCTCTGCAGGCCACCATCTTCACATGATGACGAGTGGTATTCCTTGGACTTGTTCCTTTCCAATGATGGGATAGTTATTTAAACCTCCCCTATTTTATCAACCATCCTAATGTACTACAAAACTGTGTAAGCCTTATATCTATCTTTTTGCTAAGCAGTCTCTATGAGCTGAAATGAGTCAAGCTGGACTGGACTGGACTATGGTGATGACTCCCATTAACACCCCCTTTGTACCCCACCCCGTTGCCACACACTGAGCTGTGTCTGCACTCAGTTCTGTCTGCACTCAGGTAAACTTCTACACTGACCTCTCTATGAGCTGAAATGAGTCAAGCTGGACTGGACTGGACTATGGTGATGACTCCCACTAACACCCCCTTTCTACCCCACCCCCTTGCCACACACTGAGCTGTATCCGCACTCAGTTCTGTCTGCACTCAAGTAAACTTCTACACTGACCTTATGAAAGCACATTTTCAGTGCTGTGCAGATACTACTGAGCTTGTAGAAGCTGTTCTTCAAACCTCTGACAAACTTTCCAGAGATAACATCTGTCTCTACTGAACATGCAGAATGAGAAGCTTACTATAATAGTCTCTGAAATTCTTTTTTCTTTTTTTATCTAAATCAAAAAGTCAGTCAAGTTTTCTTAAAACTATAGACATCAAAGATTTAGAGCCTATGGGTCACAGAGTTTTATGCCAACTACTCAATATAGAAACTATGCAAATGAATAGGCATAATGGTGCCTATTGGAAATAGGACCTGGAACACTTGGAAAAAGAGGCAGCTAGTTTTAGAAACATATTGTCAATCAGCATTAAGTATAACAACTGGACTCTTCATGGATCAGAATCATATGGATCAGATAAAATTATCCTGAATTTCAAAAAATTCACTGACACTGGTCCAGAAAAGGTATCAGTTAAAGCTGAGATGATACATATGTGCTTAAAAAATATATGAGATAATATGGCTTCAAAACTATGTTCATTTCTTCTCAGTTAACCACAAACTGTAAGTGACTAGGAAGCACTCACAGTAACTGCAAATCTGCACAGACCTTAGTATGATAAGAGATGGTATTCTGACAACAATAACGAAAGACTAGCAAAAGTGAATTGTGTACCAGAGACTAAGCACTGTATAGAAACTACACAAGAAAAATGGAAGGATTACAGTGACTTGACTTTTCTATTGCACATATGAAAAAAAAAACTTGAAGGTTTCTTTAAAGTATATGACAGAAAGGGACAATTTTATATCTAACAGTTTTCATTTATTCTGGAACTTTAAACACTTAAGATTTGAAATTAAATTTAAGAAAGATTTGATCATTCTATACTATGTTTTAAAAATATGATGGCAAATTAAATAAATTAAAATTTGATTTACCTGTCGGTTCCTTTCATCCATTATGCGTGTGATTTGTATTTTCTTTCGCCCCATTTTCAGTCACCTTTTCTTCCTTATATTCCAAATAATTAATTCAGAAGCTAATTTTCTTCACTCTCCTAATGCATCGTACACAGCTCCTAGTATTTAACCTTCTAGTCCAAGGCTGCTGCTGAAATTATCTTAAAATCTAAAAGAAAACACAAATTGGAAGATTTCAATTATGTATAACTAGCAAATCATTAAATGCTATACAAATTTCAAATCTGCTTTTATGCTAACACAGTAAGCATTCTTAGGCTGTAATTTCTATCTACAAAAATAGAGTGAGCAGGTTGAAGTCTTAATGACTTTACCCTCTAAAAGTTCTCCTGGATCTACTGGTGCCTTTATCTAAGCAAATGCAGCTCGTGTTTGAGATTTTTACAATGCACATAATAACAATGACAATAATAACAGCCAATGTTGCTGAGATTTTTCTATATGCCAGGAATTTTTCTATGTATGGAAAAATCTTCATCCATTCATTCTTATCTAGAATGTCATTAGTTAGACTTTATTATCTCTGTTTGTAAATATGAGGACTAGGAATATAGAGACACAGAAGGAATTAAGTAACGTGCCAAAAGTCACCCAGTAAAGGGACAAACATTTGGATAAGATTTCTGTTGTATGTTGTCAACAACATACAATATTCTTCACAGCTCCTGATGACCTTAGTGCAAAAGATAACGAATATGAATAGCCCCAATTTGCCCGTATAAATTCTTCTAAATCAATTTACTCTACAACTAAATTTATAATACTATTAATTAATTCATGAAGATGCTACTATATAAACTTTATATTATTATACATTTAAGTGAATACTATTTATCTGGCCATTGAATGAGTACCTCCTCATCTGTTAAGATTCAGTTGAAATACTACCTTTTGATAAAATCAAGACCAATTCAACTTGGCAAAAGAAAATATAAACTATTTGGGGTGGGGTGTGAATATAAATGTGTAAATTCTTGAGACCAAACCTTTAATATTACATATACATAGTTTTATAGCCATGCAACTTTATCATGCAAATTCAGGGCCATATAAAATGTGAATCTGCTTATAGGCAATGGGTTCTTCACTTCCTAGCATTAGTGCATCCCTGCCTACTAATCTTCCCACACAATTATAACACCTGCTACAATGACAACTTACTAATTCACTCCGTAGACCAGGCTGGCCTCAAACTCACAGAGATCCACCTGCCTCTGCCTCCAGAGTACTAGAATTAGAGGCTTATGCCTCCATCACCACCAGCAGGTTAGCTTTTACTAATGTCATATTGCCAGCAACATTAGAGACACATTCTCTAATGTTCCAGGATAGGGACTTTAAAATGTCTACATGAGAGTCCAATATTCTACCAAATGCATTGAGGATGTGTTTTCTTATTCAGTATTACACTGTATTGATTTTTACTTCTATACAAATGGACTTTTTCCAAACTAACTAAATCAGAAATAGAAGTTTGATGTCGGTACACAAAGCCAACCTCCAAAGGCCTGCCTGAAACAAGTTACAGTAAGGTGATTTTAGCAGAGCATTCTCAGTGACTCATGGAATAAGCAGTTCACAATGAGATCAACAACTTTACTAACACAGAGAACATAGTACCTCTAACTGCAGAAAATACTATCTTTATAGTTACATATAAAATACTTGCAAAAAGTGATTACATGATGGATCATAAAGTATTAATACATTTCAAAGGATAGATATGTTCTGATACCACAGAAATTAACAAAAATTTAACTTCAAAGTGTGTGTGCGTGTGAGTGTGTGTGTGTGTGTGTGTGTGTGTACACTAAGGATCAAACATCTAAAAGATCCATACTTTAAGGAATGAGAACTATAAAAGATTTTTGATGACATGCTACTAACTAAAACGTTATAACAAAATGTGTAACAAACCAGGCATGAAATTTCCAGTTAATGCCATATTTCATGATGAAGACTAAAAGCTTTTTCTGTAAATCAGAAATAAGAGAAGGTACATTCTCTACCATTTCTATTCTGTAGCAGAGTGGAAGTTCTAGATAGCAATTTAGAAAAAAAAAAATGGAATTTCCAAACTGGAAAAGGGGAAGTGACTTATCACAGACAACATGCATTATAATTAGGAAAACCTATTCCTTTTAAAAAAAAAAAAGTTACTATAATAAATTCAAAGTATCAGGATATAATACCAGCACAACAAAATCAGTTGCATTTCTACATACTTAATGTGAAATAAGGTATCTTAATCAAGGAAATAAAAGATTAATATACTAAAAATTTTAAAATACTAGTCACAAGTATTAACTCATTGATTATAAAATTTTATGTATTACAATATCAATACCACCCAAACAATCTACAAACATAGTACAATTCTATCAAAATCTTTGGTTTTTGTAGCATTTCAAAAAGTCATTCTGAAATTTATATTGAATCTCAAAGGAATCCATAGAAAGTAATCTTGAAAAAGAATGAACTGAAAGACTCACTTTTTATTATTTAAAAATTTACTAAAGTCACAAACTGAAATAATATTGCATAAACATAGAGGAAGACATGAAGACTGATGAAACAGGATAGAGGGCCCAGAAATAAACATAAGTGGACAATTTTTAATAAAAGTGCCAAGACTGTTCAACATCAAAGGGAATTTTTTTCAAACAAATGGTGGAGAAACTAGACATCCACAAGAATGCAGTTGATGCCTACCACATGCCACATTCAAACACTAACTCAGAATGTATCTGAAACTGAGATCTAAACCCAACTGTAAAACTCTTGAGACAAAAAGAGAAAAAGCTTCAAGAAATTGGATCTGACAGTGATTTCTTACCCACAACACCAAAACCACAATAGATTGAAGAACAACAAACTAGCCTGCACTGAAATTAAAAACATGGAGACTAGAAAAATTGCTTAATGAGTTTAATACTTGCCACAGAACCACAAGAAACAGAGTTTGTATCCATAAAACCTACCCAAAGCTAGGCAGACATTACAGGTGTCTAGAGTCAGCACCCAAGAGATGCTCTGGATTCAGCAACAGATCCTGCCTCAATATAGAAAAAGAATGACCAAAGAAGATACTAGATGTCAAATAACCTCAGATGTTCAGGCACACATGTGTACCCCCACAAATGTGAACACACATCCATGTTTGAGTAAGTAAATACATTTCAATGAACACCATTAGCAGACTAAAAGAGCAACCCAAATAAAGGAAGACAATAACTACATATATGACATGGAAATAATATCCAAACTATATAAAGAATTACTAAAACCCAGCAGCAAAATGATCAAACTTAAAAATAGCCAAAAGATAAGACAAGCAAGATGTCTCAGTAGATAAAGATATTTGCCACCAAGCCTGATGACCTAAATTCAATCCCTGAAACTCAAATGGTAAAAGGAGCTAATCAACTATGGGCAAAGGAAAACAAGAATGGTGGATCATACATGAAATCCTACAGCTCTTGAGAGGCTAAGGCAGAAAGAACACTGCAAGTTGAAAGACAAACAGTTCTGGGTTCCAGGCCAGCTTTGGTTACAGAAAGATTCTGTCTTGGGGGTAAGTTGGAGGGTGGGGGAAGGAATATAGAAGTGTATTTCTTTTTTCTTTTTTTTTTTAAATTAGATATTTTCTTTATTTACATGTACATTTTCCCTTTCCCATTTTCCCCTCCAAAACAAACAAACAAACAAACAAAAGCAAGAACAAACCCCTTTTGCCTCCCCCTTCCCCATGCCCGCCACCCCACCCTCTCCCACTTATTGGCCCCGGCATTCCCCTACACTGGGGCACAAAACCTTCACAAGGCCGAGGTCCTTTACTCCTATTGATGATCGAATTTGCAATCCTCTACTATATACCTGCTGCCAGTACATTCAATCCCACCCTGTATAGTCCTTGATTGGTGGTTGGGTCCCTGGGAGCTCTGAGGGTACTAGTTAGTAATTGTTGTTCGTCCTAAGGGGCTGCAAACCCTTCAGCTCCATAGAACCTCTCTCTAACTCAGAAGTATATTTCTTAAAAGATGAAAAAAGAGGATGATGTGGAGAAAGACGAACACTCTTCCATTGCTGGTGGGTTGCAAACTGGTACAAACACTCTGGAAATCAATCTGGAGGTACCTCAAAAAAATGGGAAATAAATCTACCTGAAGACCCAGTTATACACTCTTGGGCATATACCCAAAAGAAGCCCCACCATACCAAAGGGACACATGTTCCACGATGTTCATAGTGGCCTTATTTGTAATAGCCAAAAGCTGGAAACAACCCAGATGTTCCACAACAGAAGACTGGATACAGAAAATGTGGTACATTTACCAATGGAGTACTACTCAGCTATTGAAAACAATGATTTCATGAAATTTACAGGCAAACCGACAGAACTAGAAAATATCCTGAGTGAGGTAACTCAGACCCGAAAGGACATGCATGGTATATACTTACTAATAAGTGGATATTAGCCAATAAAAGTACAGAATATCTAGGATACAATCCACCGAACTCGAGAAAGTTAGCAAGCAGAAAGGCCCAAGTGAGGATGCTTCAATTCCACTTGAGAGGGAGAAAAAAAAAATAAACATGGGAGGCAGAGGGAGGGAGGAACCTGGGTGGAAGAGGAGATGGTGTAGGGAAAAGGGAAACATGATCAGGTATGGG
>JADRCD010119301.1:0-13277 GCA_019843815.1 Montemys delectorum
TTTTTTTTTTTTTTTTTTTTTTTTTTTTTTTTTTTTTTTTTGTACCTGGATCCCTGACCAGTATTGAACATCAATTGAGGATTAAAAAGATTTTGTTATTTGCTAATAACCAGAGATGTAGGAAGAAAAACCCACAAACCAATTTTTCTATTCTCAGGGGTCAGAAGGTTATTGATAACTGTTGAAGGAAGTTAAAAAGGAAATGTAGTTCAGACTGCTGTGAGCCCTCAGGCAGTAGCTGGGATTTGAACCAGGGTCCTTTGGATCCACTGTCAGTGCTCTTAACCACTGACCCAAAGCTCCTTCATGAAATCAGTGTGGTGGTTCCTCAGAAAATTGGACATAGTACTACCTGAGGACCCATCAATACCACTCCTGGGCATATACCCAGAAGATGCTCCAACATGTAATAAGGACACATGCTCCACTATGTTCACTGTAGCCTTATTTATAAAAGAACTCACATGTCCCTCAACAGAGGAATGGCTACAGAAAATGTGGTACATTTACACAATGGAGTACTACTCAGCTATTAAAAACAATGAATTTATGAAATTCTTAGGCAAATGGAAGGATCTGGAGGATATCATCCTGAGTGAGGTAACCCAATCACAAAAGAACACACATGGTATGCACTCACTGATAAGTGGATATTAGCACAGAAGCTCGGAATACCCAAGATAAAATGCACAAACCATATGAAACTCAAGACGAAAGAAGACCAAAGTGTGGATACTTCAATCCTTCTTAGAAGGGGGAACATAATACCCATGTAAGGAGTTACAGAAACAAAGTGTGGAGCAGAGACTGAAGGAAGGACAATCCAGAGACTGCCCCACCTGGGGATCCATCCCATATACAGTCACCAAACCCAGACACTATTGTGGATGCCAACAATTGCTTGCTGACAGAACCCTGATATAGCTATCTCCTGAGAGGCTCTGCCAGTGCCTGACAAATACAGAAGTGGGTGCTCACAGTCATCCATTGGATTGAGCACAGAGTCCCCAAGGAAGGAGCTAGAGAAAGGACCCAAAGTGCTGAAGGGGTTTTCAGACCCATAGGAGGATCAAAAATATGAAGTAACCAGTACCCCCCCAGAGCTCCCAGGGACTAAACCACCAACCAAAGAGTACACATGGTGGGACTCATGGCTACAGCTGCATATTTATCAGAGGATGGCCTAATCATTCATCAATGGGAGGAGAGACCCATGGTCCTGTGAAGGCTCTATGCCCCAATGTAGGGAAATGCCAAGTCCTAGAAGCTGGAGAAGGTGAGTTGGTGAGCAGGGGGAGGGGGAAGGAAATAGGGGATATTTCAGAAGGGAAACCAGGAAAGGAGAGAACATTTGAAATAAAGAAAATATCTAATTAAAAAATTAAGAATAGGTAAATAAAGGGAGATTAATCATAGCTTTACTGGCTGAAGATTTTTAAAGGTCTCAGGGATGGCTTCTTTTCTATTTTTTTTTCATGATTCTTTCCAGTCATTGCCATGATAAATGCCAACTATCATCTTGCATATGTGTTTGTGTGTGCAGTCGGTGACTTAGCATACAAATAGCCTTAAAATGAAGTTGGAAGTGGCCTTGGGGGCATTTGAGTAGTATCTTTCAGGTACACCAGGTCTATGCTACTCTGCCTAATAGAAATTTCTGGGCTACAGGAAGCCTGTCCTGAAATATTAAGAGGACTAAGACAAGTTAGAAATTCAACTAGGTCAGCTAGACAAGAGTCATTGTAGCAATCTCTTACAGCTCCCAGGACCACTACCCTAGAGGTGGTACCACCCACCACAAGTTGGGACTTTCCCCGTCAATCACTAATTATGAAAATGCCCCACAGGTTTGCTACTCTACAGCTCAGTCTTTGGGAGGTTATTTTCTCAATTGAGGTTTCTTCCTCTCAAAGGGCTCAAACTTGGGTCATATTGACAAAAAAAAATCTAGGCAATATGTATGTTGATATTCAATTTCATGAATATTACTTTGCATATCTGGGGCTACAGATGTAGGTCAGCCATAGTGTGCTTGGGAAGCATGTGAGATTGTAAGTTTGATCTAACACTGCATAAACTATGTATGGTAGAATATATCTGTGATTACAGGACTCAAGAGGTAGAGATAAAATGGCCAGAAGTTCATAATCATAGAGTTCAAAGCCAGTCTGGTGTATATGAACCTGACTCAAAGAAAGTCCTGTTTTCCAAGTACATCACAACTGTGACATCAGTAAACAGCCAATCTTTAGGGTAGCTAATCCATCAGGCCTTCATAACAATAGACAGGAGACATGCAAACCTTAGGTAGACACTTGAGAACCCTCATTCATTTATCCCTTTTTTGTTGTTGTTGACTACTTCATATCCCCACATGATAATGTCTCCTAATGATGAAAGTCTCCCCTCAAAGATCATATATTTCTGATCACTGAAGGTAACTAATACCAGGCTTGATGGACTTCTTTATTGATAACTAGAAGACTGAATATAAAAAGGCCCCAGATTCTCTTACATCACCTCCAACATCTGGAATTAGATCTTAGTAAAGAATGTGGTACAAAGAGAGGCATATTCAGAATCCCAATTCCTACACTTCCTAAGCCTGGTTTTATTGCTATTCACCTTGAAAACTCTGGGGTTATAACTTGGTTTCACTGTTCTCAGAATCTTGCTTTATGAAATTAAGAATTTAGACAGTAGCATGATAAAGATTCCTACCAGAGCTAGCATGACTCTAAAAAAGAAAGATTTGCCAAATAATAAAGAAATATTGCATAAAGAGAGAGAAAATCCAATCACTGGCGTGTTGTACTTTACAGAAGAGTATGAATTGTTCCCCTGCCGATGCAGATGTTATTCATTACACTGTAGATAAATTCAGAAATGTGGTTTGCTCTGATTTAGTATTATGCTTAATTGTTTTGAAGACTAATGCAATGCAATCAGCCCCGTGTTCTACTTTGTTGATATATTTAAAAGCCACTGCTGCACTGATTTGCCTGGTGAAGTTTCTCTGCAGGGAAGACATCCTGGTTTGTAGCCTCAGGGCAGAGAGAGAGAAATGGCCCCACTCAGAGATCTAATTGAAAGAGGTTCTGTGCTTTTTTTTTTCCCCTTAGCATATACATTATGAGAGGCAACTGCTCACATTCAATGCATACATGTGGCTTCTGATGTGCTTAACTGTGGCTAACGCTCAACCCCATCTCACAAAGAGTTATGCTGTGTTAAAGCTGAGTATGCCTTCCGAAGTAAGAAGTGGTTAAACGAAAATTCACTTGACTCTTCATCTGTGCTGCTGCAGACTGTTAACTTCTGATCACAGCCCAGCTATTGTTGTACTGGAATCAGAGCAGATGTGATTACCTACCAGGCCTTTAGACGGTTGGGCCTACTAGTAGCCTCTTATGGAGAGGTTGAAGGGGTCATGAAGAGCATGAGGCAACAAAAGAGAAGCTCAAATATATTTCACAAGATAGTGCAACAGGGAGGGACTCAGGAAGGAGAATGCAAAAAGCACAAAAAGTATGCCCTTCCAATAATCATATAAGTAGCTAACGATTAATAAAAGACAGATACTTTCTTGTAGGATGTAGCTATTTATAAATCGCCCATGTGTCTCTAGGTAACCCATCATCAATGCTCCTCTGAGGAACACCAATTAAACTTATTAGTTCACCAGACTACAGTTGTTTAGAGTCTTTTCTTAAGTCTGTCACTGATACCATATCTGAAATGAACAGGCATTTATTCTCATCTCCTCCTCCCCTCCCAAAAAAAAAACTTGGTTCAATATTTTTTACTTCACATGGCCTCTGCTTATAATCCCAGCATTGAGAATGCTAAAGAGGGCTCCCATGTATTTATTTTAGCTTTTGTATATAGTATCAGGAAAGTCTTGGATACACAGAAAAATTCTGTCTTATTAAACTAAAGAACTAAATAAGCCACAATATTATAAGATAATGAAGCATAGGAAAATATTGCACCAGGCAAAGTTTTTGAAAACTATCACTAAGCTCAACTGCTCTGGCTGTGCATCCAGGAGCATACCTTACTCCAGATAGCAAATGGGTTTATAGAGATGTATGTGGTGTCTACATGGTCCTTTAACATGGTGATAAATCATATTTGTTAGGGAACTACTGAGCAACTATCCCAGTTTATTTCAAAATATGATAGTTATATACCATTAGGGAAAAAAGATTGTATATTTCTGGAGTGATGATGAAAGAAATAAGTTTGAATTTCATAATGATTTTCAAAATATCCTACTTAGAGTTCTACAGTATTAGATAATACCCTTTGAACCTGAAAATAAACTGAGTATGCTTTGCTTATCATATGAGGAAAAAATGACTATATTATCTGTTCTGAGATGATATAACTAGATAGAATTTGGCCTGTGAATCATATATACTACTTCTTAATGTAAGTCACCTGTTCTTTTTGTCTTAATTATACAAGCCTTCAATTGGAGTGTATAGCTGGAGAAACTGTGCTTTATATTTCAGCTTAAAATTAAATTAATTTTAAATAATAGGATGATTATTTTATATATTCACCTTGGTAAGTCTAGAAATTAACTTGGCCATATCAATGAATGATAACATAGCTTATATAAATATTATCGGTAGGTGAAGCATTATTTCTTGGTATATGAGTGGAAGAGATTGTGAAACACTGAAATCTGAATCACTGGACTGCAGAAGGGAGACTGGCCTAGGGCCAAGGCAGGCAGGTGGCATCTAACCATTGCCAGAGAGAAGTAAGGCAGAAGAAAGAAAGGCATTTTTTTTTTCATTCTTATGGAGGGACAATGCTTATGTTCTCTAGCCTTACAATTCAGATTTCATTTTCTTTCAGAGCTTAAATTCCAGAGGATCCATTGCAATGCTGCTGTTGAGCCTCATCTTCCTTGTGATGTTTCTATATCAATTTTTAAGGCTTTAAGACTTTTGACATCAAGCTATGCTATAGATACCGTTGTGTGTCCACAGTACTCCATCATAGTTACAGGAGACAATTCTCACAAGTTCTCTCATCTTTCCACCACAGATCTGCCACCTGTACAGAACTTCTGAGTCTCAAGATCAAATGAGTTGTTGCCTAAGTTAAGTCTTCTAATCTGGTCACCTATCTGTCTATAATCTCTCTATAAAATGTCTTGCCCTCACCCTTGCCCCCGCCCCTGCCCTCATCCCGTGTGTGTGTGTGTGTGTGTGTGTGTGTGTGTGTTTGTGTGTATGTGTCTGTTCCCATCTATATCCTATTTTCTGGAGGCTAAATTGGCATTTCCCTAGAGAACAACAAGTAATACAATATTTAACTCCATTAAACTAAATACTGCATAATGCATACCTCATCACATTTCTGAGATGTTGAAATAAATTGCAAGCACAATATTTCCAGCACAATAGAACATCTCCATAATTTTAGCTTCTTTCCCTTTTAGCCAGCCATATCTTACAACTACTGGTATATTTCTTAAGTATCATTTCTGTCCAATACAAAATTTTCCAAACACACACAACATGGCAGCTGAATTAAATATAAATGCTTCTTGCTTTTTAAACACTTGTAGAAAATCTTTCCTTGACAACTATACATTAGAGCAACATATTTATCACAAGGAAACATGTGCTCACCTTGGATGCACTATGAAAGTTACTCAGAACTTTTTGACATAATGATCGTAGATGACAGTACCCAATGTGGGTTAGAGAGTTACTTGGTTTAAAGAGAAATAAGATAATCTTCATTGAAAAAAGAAGAGTAAAAAGAAAGAGTAAACTTAAGAGTTCTGTTCTCCATAAAAATATTGAGTTTTGTCCCATTCTTTCTACTTAAGATGCTGCATATCTGATACATGTCCCCATAATGTAGAATGCCTTTCTCTGAGTATGGCATGACATTTGGAAAGAAATAAGTCAATAGTAAGTTATAAAATATTAAAATACTGCAGAATTACAAAATCTTTGCACAAATTTTACATAATGTATTGGTATATCTTCACGTTAATAAAATACCCCAGAATCCTGTTTCTTAAAACTACAGATATGTTTTCTTTCTCAGACTTGTACCAGTTCACCTAGTACTTCTATAAGCAGGCTTCACACAGATAATTCATCCATATTTTGTTAGCTAAGGTGAGACAGCTTTTCTGATTTTGTTAGGCTTCCTCATATGTCTGATATCCCAAATTAATGACCAGTGTGACTTACCACTGCCCCTTTGTCTCTGCTTTCTGGGGCTAGTTGTAAGAGAAACAGGGAGCTAATGTACATGAGCATTTGACACATGGGCTTAGAACTGAGAGACCCTGGAATGCCATAAGTCTGAATGGACGAGGAGTGAAGATTTGATGATGTTCATGCTCACACTGATGAATATGCTAATCATAGTTGTGATGACAGAGGCAGTTATTTTGTTTGGGAACACTAATACACAAATACTACTCATGATAAGTTATTCATAAATAGATCATAATTCTTTATTTAAATATGATGGGCAAATTTTAAAATGAATAAAGAAAAAGTGCGTTTATTAGCCTGTAAAACTAAAAGTACTAGGGTAGAGTTTGGCTCTTCTCCTGGCTGGATCTAGGGTGAAGACAGAGAGTTTAGTGTCTTAACCTCCTTCTCTTTGTGTTTCTACTGAGGAAGTCACACTGCGTAGCTCGAGTCCTTTTAGACCATGAGAAAACTGGCTGGCAGCCACATCCATAGACTTACAACAGTTCAGTACAACAATAACAGGATCAGGGGAAGGAGGTTGGAGAGCAAGACTGAAAGAATGTGTGTGATTTTGTGAGGCTCAGAATAATCTCATCATGATCTTCTTGACTCAAGTCAGATGATATACCTACCAAAGACCTTGGGTAAGGCCATTCAGGATATGTAAGAGACATGGGTTTCCAAAAGAAAATTAGAGTGCAATTACCAGAAAAGGAAAGAGAAACTGGGCAGACAAAAATTAACTGATGTCTCTGACAGATGGTATCTTTTACATCTGTATTTGAACACCACGTTATTATATATCGTTTAATGATTCTTCCATCATCTCTTCACTGTGACTCCTATACTGTTTCATAATTTTGGGGGACACAAGGAAAGAAACTATATCTTGTCAAATTCATGTCCCTAGTAAGATGCATCAAATAGACATAGGGCATTATATTATATAACTTTTTATTTTATTTTTGTTTTAAAAATTTTTTATATATAATTGTACCCCTTTCCTTCTGCACCTTTCCCTACTCTTCTCATGTAACCCCCTTTGCTTTCTCTCTCAAAGCTAAACTTTTCCAATTAACTATTACATAAACACACACACATACACAAAACACATACAAATCTAAATATATAAACACAACCTACTATGTTTTTTGTTAATTATATGCACATAATTTAAGGGATGACCACTTGAAGTTGGATAATCAATTAAGAGTCTCATCCCTGAGGAGGACTCTTTCTCCCATTCAACATTCCTTAGTTATCTGTAGTTTTTGCCTGTGGGCAGGGTCCCATGAAATCTCCCTATTTCAATGTTAGTAAATCTACTTTTGTATCTAATAAAACCTATAAACCAGGCATCAAAGGAACTCCCCTTAGATTTGCTGTTCAGAAAGGTCGGTCCGAAGGAATCCTTAAATAGGATACTGTTATTGTCCTTTGTTGCCCTCTGAGAAGTTGTGTCTCCTAGAATTGACAGGGGAATGCCAATTGTATTTGTTGATTGACTGTTGATTTTTTGTGCTGGTTGTGCAGGCTGATTTTTGTCAACTTGACATAAACCTAGACATATCTGAGAAGAACAATTAACTGAGAAAATGCCTTCATAATATTTGTCTTTATGTAAATATGTTTGGCACTGTGATTATTTAATGGTATGGAAGGACCCAACCTATTGCAGACATGTGGTTCTGGGTGGAATAATAAAGCAAACAAGCAAGCAAGCCAACAGAAACATTCCAGTAAACTGCACTCTTCAACTCTTCCATGGTTTCCATATTAGTTTTTGCCTCTAGTTTCCCGCCTTGAGTTCCTTCCCTGACTTCCTTATACAATAGACAAGAGGTAAGATCAAATAAGTCTTTTTCTCCACAAGTTGCTCTTGGTCATGGTATTTATCAAAGTAATAGAAATCCTAATATATACATGCCATGCCAACTATATAGCGTCCTAAAGAACTAAATGAAATAGCAATGCTCATAGTCACACTAATATGGAAGGGTGGAATCCCACCTGTCCTACCACTATACAAAGAATTACAGGTGGGGCTGAGAAATATCTCAGTGGTTAAGAGCACAAATTGTTCTTCCACAAGTCCTAAGTTCAATTCCCAGAAACCACATAGTGGTGCACAACTATCTGTAATGGGATCTGTTGCCCCCTCTGGTGTGTCTGATAGCTACATGTACTCATATAAATAAAATAAATAAATTTAAAAAAACGAAAGGAATTCAGGTAACTACATACTATGAGAGGAAAAATTAGTGTTCTCCAAACACAAGTCCTACAGATGGTTATGCATTGTGAAGTAGTCAACCTTGGAAAAATAGAGATATAAGCTAAACTAAAAGAACTCAGCAGAATAAATTTAGACTACATAAATAATTATGTAAAAAGACCATAAATCTGGGAGAAAATGGATGATGTGGAAGGGCTTAGAGGGAGGAAATGGAAAGGGCAAATTTATAATTATAATTTATATACTTAATCCAAGATGCTATCTCTATTCCATGATCCTCATAGTATAAAATTTTTATATGTGGTCAAAGCTATCATTTATATACAACCCATCAGATGTGGCCAGGTTAGTCAGCAGAGATCCTATGCTAAAGAGGCCTTATTTCTCTAAGAGCAAGCCATGGTTCAGAGCTGATTAATCAAATCTAATTAGGTAGCTTACTAATTGATCCCAGGAGCTATCACCCTTTGACCTTTGTTGAAAGGGTTAATAAGTTCAATGTCCTCTGGAGACAAATGCCTGGAAACTCTGCTGCTTCATCCCATATAATTCAATTAATCCACTTAGCAAATTCAAGGCACAGTCAAGCCATTCTAGTGTACACTGAGCTTCAAATTGGAATTTATATTTTTCCCTAGCCTTTTGATAAATTCTGTCCAAATACAATATATTACACAAACTTCAAAAGATATGATAAACTGTTTGTTCTCTATTGCATTGGGCATTATTTATTGATTAAATTTCTTTTTTTCCTTTTTCATTCTTGATTAATTTCCAAAATCCTATAACCTGTGCTTTTGACTTATATGAAGGATATGGATTAACTTATTGGTACAAAGAGGGGGTTGGAATCTACAATCATCCCATATCAAAAAAGATACAAATAAACTACAAATAGCAAAATTAAATGACAATGGTTTAATATTTGTGATGTTTAAAACATCCTCTTACCAAGCACTGAGATGCAGTTAGTATATGAAAAAAAACGAATAAAAGACATAAATATTCTGTTTGATCAATAATAAATGGAAATAGTCAATGAATAGGCAAAGAGTGATTTTAAAATCCTCATCAAAGAAACTTAGATGAAAGTAGCAGTACGGACAGGCTATGTCAAAAATCTAATTCGCTTGGCTGCAGTAAGCAATTACCTCCTCTCCAAAAGCACTGGAAATAGCCCCAAGAATCAACAAATTGGACTACATGAAATTAAAACATTTCTGTACAACAAAGCAAAAATATCAGCAGAAAGAACAGCCAGTCTGTGCAATAAGAGAAAATATGAGCCAGTTATACCTCAGCTAGGAGGATGAGACCTAGAATATATTAAGAACTGCAAAAGTGAAAAACCAAAAACATCTGTCCATCAAAAAAATGGGCCAGGAAAGCGATAGAACTTTCTAAACAATGAGTATCTGTAAAATGTTCGGTATCATTTGCCATCATTGAGAGGCAAATGAAAATGAAAAAAAAAATGACTTGATGAAATAAAACAAGAAAATCTAGAGAAAAAGAGATTTATTCATTGCTGGTGAGGGTACAGTCTAGGAAATTAATACAGAACTTTTTCCAATAAAGCTTCATATGACTTGGCTATAGCACACCTGGCCATGTACTAAAAGGATTCTGCATCCTCCCACAGAGATACCTGCACATCCTTGTGTATTGCTTCTAGTAGGAGTGCAATGTATTCACACTGCTTTGTTATCTCGGACATTAAAATGTGCCCTTTTGGTTAAACACAGTGATACTTTATCAGGGGTGGGGTTGAGTTTTTTATAATAATTATCTATTTTATAAAACTCTGTCATATAGAATAGACTCTGAGATAACAAGATCTTGGCTCAAGTAATATATTGTCTGACATAGATCCTCTTGGCTTCATCAGATTCTCTAAACAGCATGTTCCTGGTTTGAACTAGAAAAAGAAACGATGGAAAATATGCCAATTTGAAATTCCTCTTCCACATTTGAGTAGTACTTAGAGAAAAAGAGACTGTGAATCAGAGATGACTTGAGACTTGATACTCATTTATATATTTCCTATGAAAATTTTACCCTCAATGTTTCTTGATGACATCTATTCACACACTCTGTGTTTCCAATCCCCTGAATTTCCTCAATTCATTTCTCTCCAACTTCATGTCTTGATTTATAACTTATTGGAGTTTGTACCAGCATTGGTCATCCACTTGAGAATGGACAATCACTGGTGGCCACGTTCCCAAAGAAAGTGACCATGTTCCTCATAATCTCACCTGTCAATATTTCCTCAGCTAGACATGAGGCCTCAGTAGCTTCTACTCCATCATGCTAGAACAGTTTCATTTTTTTATTAGATATTTTATTTATTTACATTTCAAATCTTATCTCCTTTCCTGGTTTCCCCTCCACATTCCTGCTATCTTATTCCCCCTCCTTCTGTTTCTGTGAGGGTGCTCCCCCACCCACCCACTTCCACCTCACTGCCCTGATATTCCCTTACACTGGGTCATCAAGCCCTCACAGTTCCAAGGGCCTCTCATCCCACTGATGCCAGATAACACCATCCTCTACTACATATGTGGCTGGAGCCATGGGTCCCTTCATGTGTACTCTTTAGTTGATGGTTTAGTACCTGGGAGCACTGGGTCTGGTTGTTTGATTTTGTTGTTCTTCCTATGGGGATGTCAACCCCTTTGGCTCCTTCAGTCCCTTCCCTAACTCCTCCATTGGGGTCCCTGTGCTCAGTTTATTGGTTGGCTGCAAGCTCCCATCCACATCTGTATGTGTCAGACTGTGGCAGAGCCTCTCAGTTTTTTTGTAGATCATGTGAATGAATAGTTCTATAATAATTTTAAAGGCACAATCAGGTCATATTTTGGAAATTAATTCCCTGGCTGTTTCTAATACATTATAAAGATGCATCAAATATATAACATTTTAAAAACTTCCTGCTATAAGTTTATCCCTTGCCAGTGGTGGCACATGCCTTTAATACCAGGACTTGGGTGGCAGAGGCAGGCAGATTTCTGAGTTCGAGGCCAGCCTGGTCTACAGAGTAAGTTCCAGGACAGCCAGGACTACACAGAGAAACCCTGTCTCAAAAACCAAAAAAAAAAAAAAAAAAAAAAAAAAAAAAACCAAAAAAACCCAAAAAAACAAAACAGAAAACATTATCTCTTTTTAATCATTTCTATGGTATAAAGTTGAAGATTACCAGAACTCAAAAGCATCATATTTACATTTTATGAGTTTCACTTTTTTCAGTTTTGAATGAATTTATTGTTTTACTTTAGGTGAATGTTTCCAGGTTTAATGAATAGTAGATGACTATTAAGAATAAAATAAATTCAGTTTAGTAGTAATGACTTTTTTCTAGAATTAAAATTCAGAATAGACATTCCTGTAACTAAGCTGTGTTTAGCCTGTGGCCCTCATGTATCTCAGGACACCTATTTCTTCGGCCTAACACATGTGTGGCTAGTGATATCATGTGGAATTGTCAAAAGGCTGGATACTCTGCTTCCACGAGAGAGGATAACAGGAGGCTTCGGTAAAGGGACACAGAATAAAGGCATTATCTCTCAGTCTGCCACTGTCTCACTGCTCATGTGGCTCAAATGCAGTCACAAGATCCAGGAACAAACATTCAGTATGGCTTTGTACAACAAGCAAACAATTGAATGTGTTTTATTTCCCAAAGATCCACTCAGTCATCTAGTAGATCATAGAGCAGTAGAATACCTTTGGAAGGCAGAGCTATACTGCAGGTAACCTATAGACTGGGACCACTGATCTTCCTAGTAATCAATGTTCTGTTCCTATGGCCTGAGTTAGTGGTCATACATAGAAGTTAAGCAGAAAGAGCAAGATGGCTCTCTCCCCTTCTTTTGGCTTTCTGTTTCAACTTGACATCCACCTCACACAAATTATCAATGTGATTCCATCCACTATAGGGCTTTCAATAAGGCAAACAAATGGAGACCTAGAGGTTCAACTTCCAGCCTCCAGGACTGTGAGATAAATAAACATCTTTCCTGTAGAAGTTACCCCTCCCTCAAGTGCTTTATTATTGATATGAGCAACTGAATTATACAATAAAGAAACTATTAGTACAAACTGAACATTTGAATTTATATAATATAATATATTATAAAATAAACTTTGCAATTATTTCCCAAAGAATTTACACTACGCCAACTACACATACATCACATATTGACCATAAACAAGCTCATTTGACCCACAGCTTGTACTGTGCTGCCCCCTGATCTAACCCTTAGAGTTTTAACATAAAATACCCAAGTCCAAGCTAGTTGTGATATTTTGGAGCTTGTATGCTAATAGGGATAGATGAGAAAGGAAAATCATAGGCCATGCATGACAAAGAAAGAAGATGTGGTCAAAACTAAAGCAGTAACTGTAGATGTACAGATTCTTCTGGGGTTGTATAACATGACCCTATTGATATGGTCTTTTCCAGGGATGGTGAAGGGTTGATTGACTTAAAGTGAAGTTAGAGTCTTAAAATGTTGAAAAATAAGAACTGCTAAACTATAGTTGTAGAATGTCTCCATTCAGCTGTGTTTGCTTTACTGTGTCGTGTCATCACCCTCAAGACCTGCAATATAACAAACACACAGACAGACAGACAGACAGACACACACACACACACACACACACACACAAACACAGACTCACATGCACACACTTACATACAATAGAATGTTATGATAAGGACTAAAGAACTAAACATAAAGAAGGTACTTTACACATTTAATTTAACACAGTGACCAAGAATAAGGGCAGCCACAAAAAAG
>JADRCD010119304.1:0-26002 GCA_019843815.1 Montemys delectorum
GGTTTTTGTAGTCTGTCTCTACAGCTGGCTACATTCCAGGTTGTTACTTGCATTTTATGTTGTTTCTCTCATCTCTACTACCCACCAAAGGAATACATTCAAAGGCTATTATATGATAAAGCTCAAGGAACATTTACAGGGTTTCTGATAATCTATTCTTCAGCCTTTGTTTGTAATCATGACTTAACCATCAAAAAGAGATGAAAAACTACTTTATTTAAAGATTTCCAGATGATGTTTCACAGTGCTCATATGCAAGCTATTTACTGATCATTAGGAAACTTTGGTCTAATGTTAATGGAACATTTCCACACTATTGCCCCTGCAAAGTATGGGGATAACAAATGTAGGTCTTAAATGGATAAACAGCAGAGCAGACTGGATCAAAACTACAGCTTGAAATCAGATCTGAAAGGCAGAGCTGAATGGTCATCTATTTCTACCATTTTAAAGCATGAGTTAACCATTCAACTGTTAAACAATGATAACAATGAAAGCTTCAGTATAGGGGATAGCACTGAAAGGCTTTAGCAGTTGTGGGTGTCTGGATTATAATAATGAATTTATGTTGCGATGACAATGTTATTTGTGAGTCAAGAATCGTATCTCTTCACTGACAGGAAGCCATTTGAAAGTCTTCCTATTTGTGGTACTTTGTTCAAAAGCATCCTAAGTAGACAAGAAAGGAATGCTTGTAGAGCTTCCCTTCCACATCGCACTTCCATGTAATCCCCACATCTTTTTTCATGTACTCTACGTATACATGGACTTAATGCATGGAGAGAGACGTGAGGGGGGAGGGAGGGAAGGGGCGAGGGAGGGAAAGGGGAAAGGGGAGAGGGAGAGAGAGAGAGAGAGAGAGAGAGAGAGAGAGAGAGAGAGAGAGAGAAAGAGAGAGAGAGATGTTTTCAGTATCCAAGAGCCATTTTCCCATCACATTCAATAAGAAAGTACATTATGCTAATCTAATCATCATGAGATCTCAAGTAAGAAAGTTTAGTTTAGTTTAATCTAGTCTAGTTTAATTTAGTTTAGTTTGTTTTCTCTGTTATGTTCCAGCTGAGGAGTCCTACATATCACCTTCATCCAAGCATCGAAGCTGATAAAACACTTACATTCTAAACAACTAGAAGCTCCAAGGCTGCATGCAAGATTTTCTGTCTGGACATAGATTTTATGCTTTCTTATATTTCATGGTCAAAGCAAAACATATGACTTCCTTCACCTCCCCATTCACAGAGAACATTTGGGGAGTATTTGTTGTCCTCTGTAATATTTCACATATCCACCTTCCATAGACCCTTTAGCTTTTGGAAGAAATTATATAAATCTGTTGTAGCTAGCTGAGTGATTTCAAATCAATGGCCACTGCATGTTTCTGTATTGGGTTGCACGTGTCTCCCCCAAATTATGTGCACTCAGAACTTCAAAATACAGTGATATTTAAAGGTGTAGTTTTCATATACAAAATCAGTATGAATTCATATTAGATTTGACAAGTCGTAAGTCTCTAATCAAAGAAAGAAGTAATGTTGATGCAGAGAAATCGTAGAGAAGAGTCAATAATATGAATATGTTTCACAGATTGGCTGTAGGCTGCCACAACCTAAAAGATGCTAGACACTATCAAATACTGACAGAGACAATGAAACATTTCTTTTAGAGAAACCTCAGGGATCATAGTTCTGCTAAATCTTTCTTTGGGAATTTCTAATTTCTAGAACCTTGAAAGAACAAATACTTTTGTTCAAAGACACTAATGTATGTCTTCATTTTTTAACGTTGTGAGAGAATCGATAGAGTTTTTAGACAAATTCAAAATTAAAATATAGTTTTTATTACTGCCCAAATTGATATATGCTGAATTGGTAGTCTTAAATGCTAATTAACAGTTTAGATCTTCTTAATAAAAAGTTATATTATTTGTGCATACAAGCACAGACGGATATACTACAAAGATTATTTAAATGGAAGAAAATGTTAAATTAAAAACAGTAACATGAGACTGTGGTATAGTCGTGTTGCGGAGTTCGTGGTCAGTATATATAAGGCTCTATATATTACATATAGAATCTGGATTCAGATTCTAGCATAACCCTCAAAGTCACATTCCCATTCTGAAGAATAAGAAACCAGGGACTAAAAATGTTTATATTAATGTTTGTTATTGGGATTGCCAATGGACTGTGATTGATTTATTTTCTTAAATATTTATAGTTTAATATTTACTTTATGTATATATGTGTGTGATTGCGTATATATATATATATATATATATATATATATATGCGTAAAATGGGCAAAATGTTCAGGCAAGAGCCATTGGAGCTAAAAAGAATGTATCATGTCAGCTGGAACTGGAGTTTTAGGCAGCTGTGAGCCACTGTGGATGCTAGAAATTAAACTTGCACCATGTAGAAGAATGGGAAGCATGCCTACCATCTGAGACATCTTTTTTCTTACTTAAAAGCTGTGTGTTGGGAGCCAAACTTCGGTGTTCTACAGGAGTACTGTGTTCTCTAAACAACCGCGGTGCCCCTAGTCCCTGAAATGGATTTGCTTTATATTTAAACAAATATTAATTTTTCATGTAATTCAAACTTTAAAATAGTTCTCTAACATAAAATAGTAGAGAAAATACTAAGTATATCTAATGCTTTCATGTTTACGTGGAAAAGAGAGACAAGAACATTCAGTCTTGGATTTATTTTTATTTATTTTTTATTTTTTTTACTGCATGCCTCTTGCAAAATGTGGCAAAGGTTATCACAACACCAAAGTTACACAAATGACTAGGGTAGTAAAGGGAAGACTTAGGTTGTTCCTTCTGTTGATTTATTGAATGCACTTTTAGACAAGATGGCTTAACTCTCATCTTTTTATAGCCTTCCTGTTTTAAAACATGGAAAAGTGTGAGCCTGGCCTCATGTCTGCTTTATCAACACACCAGTTTGTTTTTTCCATGTCCTTTTTAAAACAAGTAGGAAAAGCAAATACTCTCCAGTCGTTGACTACCTATAAGTAGTCTACATTATGTTACTGGAGCAAATACATCACATATATCTAGCCAGAAGATGAGCCAGGAGCCAGATAGCCATTATAATTGATGGAAAGGAATAAATACACACACCACACACATGCATACAAACACCATCAGTGAGGTGATGGAAAAAGAGATCCTAAAATCTTAAACTAAGCTGAAAGAATGACATCTTATGAAGAATGACACTAACTTAATTCTTAGTTTTAGTCTAAAGTAGCACTTGCAGGGAAGATGAAGATCTGCCATAGGCTATATATTTTTTTTATTCTAATTTTTTTATTAGATATTTTCTTTATTTATATGTAAATTTGTCCTTTCCCAGTTTTCCCTCCAAAAAACAAACAAACAAACAAAAACAACAAGAACAAACACCTATTGCTTCCCCCCTCCCCATGCCTGCCACCCCACCCTCTCCCACTTATTGGCCCTGGCATTCCCCTACACTGGGGCACAAAACCTTCACAAGGACGAGGTCCATTGCTCCTATTGATGATCAAATTTGCAATCCTCTACTATACACATGCTGCCAAAACATTCAGTCCCACCATGTATAGCCCTTGGTTGGTGGCTGGGTCCCTGGGAGCTCTGAGGGTACTAGTTAGTTCATATTGTTGTTCATCCTAAGGGGCTGCAAACCCTTCAGCTCCATAAATCCTTTCTCATAGGCTGTATTTATACTAAGGTATATACATGAAATCCAAAGAGCCCGAAAGAGATTTATAAATTAGATATACTGGTGAACAGTACTGGGTAATGGGTGTCCTCTGCTGCACCAAATCAACATAGTAGGGACATATTGAGAATGGGAAGAAAAGCTTCTCATGCTTGTGAAAGTCCAGCAAGATAAGGAAGGAAGAAGTTCCAGATAGTGGATGATTTTTCAAAAGGGGATTGGCAGTCCACAAACAGCTCCCTGGAAACAGTGAAACAAGATTGATGGGAAGCAGAGTCCTCTCTATGCACCAAGCCAGGAAGGAAAAACAGACATGAAGTGTCAGATGGCTCTGAGAAGTTTCTAAAGGATGTAATATTGATGAGAGCTGTAGTGATGAATTTTTATTCATCACGTCACGAACAAGGATCTGAGAAAAGCAAATGACACTAGTACAAGACAAAGCAAAGCACCCAGACCGGGAGACTACCACCAAATCGAGTCCATCCTCCACTCTATGGTGTTAGCTGTGTAATTTTACTCATTGTTCCTCTCCAGGAGAGGGCGTGCACAACACTCCTTGTGCCAAAATAGGAACCATGTAGGCAGTCTTTGAAGTAGATCTCCAGAGCAGTTCCCCTGGTTATTTGCCACAGCAGGATTGGAAATGTGGTAAAGCAAACCAAAGAGCAGAAAAAGAAAACTGACATGGGAGAAAGGAAAAGCAGGACGCGTTGGAGGAAGCAATGGCTTGATTTCGCCAGAACAGGTGCCAACATGTCTTCTTGTGCGGTCACATTGTCATCAGGACTGCCATCAGAAACAGATAAAGGGATTAACATTATTGTTTGTCAAACCTGTATTATTATTTTTTCCATGAAATACCTTGGCTATAGTTGAGAATTAAAATGATGTTTATCCATCTCCAGAAATGCCTTTAAATTAGTATTAGTTGACTACATGCCTTTTCACGGCTGATAGAATTTAGTTTTTTGTAATCTGAAAGTTCGATAAGTAGCAGCATGATTCTATTTTTCTAGCAAGAAATCCATCAACTATGCCCAAAGAACTACTGCTTTAATAAAGTTTCATACTAAAGCCAAGACTCAATATATATTAAGTGGAGGCATATATCTAAGGCAGGAAAAGCCATGGGTGTCAGGACAAGCGAAAGTAGGGAATTTGATTCTTATTTTGTTAACTACATTACAATATTTAGTGACCACTGGTATACACTGGGGCAGAACATGACCGAGTCCTCTCTCAAGGATACTCCTTGTCTTTCTGGATTTTATTTTATCTCTAAAACTGCAATGTTTGAATAATGCCTTTGAATCTGTCCCCCAAAACTTTAACCAAATATGTTTTGTACAGATTGAATGTATTTCCAAGTATTCATCTCTGTAATCCATATATAGGCTGGTGTCCATCATTGCTTCTGGCTTTAGATTGTCTTAAGAATGTTATTACGAGTGCTATGATATGAAGCAGTGTGTATTTTGATACTCAAACATTTTTATATGTGGTCCACTGTTCTTTTGGTTTTGGTTTTGGTTTTGGTTTTGGTTTTTGGTTTTTGTTTTGTTTTGTTTTGTTTTTGCTTTGTTTTTTTGTTTTTTGAGACAGAGTGTCTCTGTGTAGCCCTGGCTGTCCTGGAACTCACTCTGTAGACCAGGCTGGCCTCGAACTCAGAAATCTGCCTGTCTCTGCCTCCCATGTGCTGGGATTAAAGTCTTGTGCCACCACTGCCCAGCCCCACTGTTCTTATATTTTGTTCTTGTTTGTTTGTTGGTTTGTTGTGTATGAATTTTATGTATACATGTATATTCACATATGTGGTATGTGTATGAATGCTAACATATGTTTCTACGCCCACACATGCAGAAGCCAAAAGAGGACATAGGATGTGTTCCCTGAACCACCTTCTGTATTTTATCCTTGACACAGGGTTTCTGCATGAACCTGAAGCTCACTGTTACAAGATAGCTCGATGCTTGTCTGTGTTTGACACTTGGATTATAGGCCTATGTAGCTACATTTCTTCTTATGTGAATGCTGGAGATTTGAACTCAGTTCTTGACCCATGGGACCCTCTATGTTTGTTTTAAAGTGACACTATCCAAGTGTTAGCAGCTTCTATTTCAGTGTTTATACAACAACAGATCTTCACTCCTCATAATAGATTCATTATATTCTCTCTGAAAAACATGCACCTTTCTCGTGCTAAAGAGTCATAAAGGTCAGAGTATATCTTTAAACACAAATGAAGACATCCCATAAACATAGATTAATAAAAAAAACAAAGATGGAAGAACTCATAAACATTCATACAGTTTAGGACTAGTATAGATTTGTGCTGTTACCTGCCACTTTACCATTTCATTTGACTGTGGACTTGATAATGGTGATCATGGGAAAATAGTCTTTTACAGTTGGTCAAGAATTGAAATGGGTAGTGAGCCAGCAGTATTTTATTTCCCTATCCTATTGTGGGCTTGCTCCCTTATCAAGTACCTCCTATGAAATAGAGCTGTAAACCACCCACGTAAAAGTAGCCGTGATGGGAATGTCTGTCAAGGAAAGATGCAGAGATTTATGTGCGCATCTTCGGGAAGTGCTCTAGGGATTGATACTTGTTAATCCCCAAATGCCAAGACTGCAAGCCTTCCTATCATTACCCTACAACCTTATTCTAAGCCTGCTCAGTACAAATGATACCACCCAGGAGACTTCTTCTAAGAGACTTGTAAAAGATGCCTTGTGGTCATCTGCATTTCAAAAGAAATTCACATAAATCAAGAATCTTTTGTCTGACCTTATGCCATCCCCCTTTTTGTTCAGCACAGAGCAATTTTGTCTATTCTTGGAGAAACTTGTCAGACATTGTCTTAACTAAATTTCCAAGCCACTGCAGAACGTAATGTTGGTTTTGCCATGAACGTAAATTCATATTTAAATGAGCTTTGCCCAAGAAACTGCAAAATTTCCACACTTAATTACTATTGTCATTGATGGACCATTCTATTACATCTTGTTTGCAAGGTCAGGCAAAGTGAAAATCTTATAAAAAGAGACAGTTTTAGGTGAGTGTAAGCTCTGAAGGCAGACTTAAATACTTATTAGGAAAAAGATATCCAAATTAACAACTAAGTCCCAGAAGGCAAAGGACACCAATTGACCTCACATGTGATGCAACACAAATTGAAAGAGTTGCTTTTCAATGTCACCAAAACATTTGTGCTTGAAGTTTATGGCTACTTCCTTTAGACGTCACTACAGCACATGGTGAGGGGTCACCCCATCATTTACTAGTGTCGTGCTTTTTACCGAAGATGCACTAAGTTAATTTACCTCCAAAGAACAGACCATTGTTTAAAATGAAAAAGAAAGAAAAAAATACCCTCTAACAGGCCAAAAGGATAGAAGAAAGGTAAAAGTATTGGTTACTGGACTGATGCTCCAATGCCATCTGTTTCTGGGGGTCCCTGTACCCCGAAACATGTCTCCGCCTTGCAATATGGTGTGAATTCACAAATTCAAAACAAAACCATAAATTTGGAAGAAGGGTAAACATAAAACGAGTTCCCAGGCAGAAATTTAAGATTCGGGTTCTAGAAACAAAACTTAAATTAATTTTCTCCATAGTTATGTCATTACTATTTGAAATGTGGTCCAGGACAAATTAACCATATCCAGATTTCAAAATTTAATTCAGTGTATCAGTCAATGTAGAGTTCAATATCTTTAACTCTCATTTTTCTCAATGCAGTTGATTCTGTCAATTTGTAATTCTGGCTTTTAGTTGAAGTCCACCATTCTTACTAAATGCTGGATTGTGGCACTATTTATACTACTATGAAAATTATCAATGGTTGTTTGCAGGATTCTATGGAATTTTTTCTGCAGTCAGTAATAAAACCCACTCCCGTTTTTTAAAAAAAAAAAATTGGCATAAGGGCATTTATCGACACAGTGTAAACTTATAACAGAAGGCACTGATAAAACTTATAACAGAAGGCACTGATAACATTGAGGTAAATGCTATTTCCTTCTTCTTATCATTTCTTTGTATTTGGAGCCTGCAAGCACCTCTTTCCTAATTTATCCAAAATTTTAAGAGGTTATTGTGAAATATAGCTACTCTTAAAGTACGGTGAGACACTAGAATTTATTACTTTCTTCTAAATAAGAAATCAACCTCAGATATTTTCCTGCCAAAGAAGCTAAAATTGTTTATCTTAAGATAGGATGTTGGTTTCTATAAGTTGGTAAGGAGCAGAGGAAAGCAAGCACAGATGAAATTAGACAGCCATCTTTAACAGAGTCACTACCTGGGTTTGATGCCATTCAGCTCAATGGTACAGTGGTTTCTTACTTGACACTAAGATTGAAAACAATACAAACATAATATCTAAGGGCTTTCCATCTGTTGTTCTTGACAATCAGAGTACCCTTCCTGTATCATGTGCCTTTAGAGCCTCCTTAGAACTGTCTGAGGCCATCCTTTCACCTTTAGTGAAATGTTAAAATAATGCTCTGGCTATTAAAACTCAGAAGTACATATGGAAATACCAAGCCAATCTCTTAAACAGCTATTTTAAAGTATCCACGAAACCTAATGGAAGCAGATGGATTCCAGCCATATTTTTCCTGTTGTATCCAACTAACCAGGCATATATTTGTCACATGTAGACATTGTGTACAATACCTTCTATATGCTGTAGATATTCTCCGTTTTCAAATATATACATATAAGACATTTATTGTTCATTTTTATATTCCTTATGTAACAGGCTCACCAAATTGAGATAAAAGTATTTTCCATGAGAATTTGATCATTGTAACAGCTTCTAATTTTTCTCTCTAGTTATTTCCTATACTTGAGAAAAAATATTTTAGGCCAGATCTAAGTTGATAATGAGGTAATTGATCTCTCTTAACTTTTTAGTAAGATGCTGTATCTTTTAATCAGTCTTTCAGTTCCTTACAGAACTCTAAAAATACTAAATCCGTTTTACCATAGACCATTATACAAACCTCAACCAGTCATAAACATCTCAGCATTTGTTGCAAACATTACAGCCTGTTTTATACTTCAATATGATTTTTAATTTTTAACCACTTATTTGGTTTATTTTCTAGTACTTTCAGGGAGAAGAAGAAAGAATGCTTTCTGTAGTTTTTCATATCCAGGCCAATCTCAGAGAAACAGACACACTCTGAGTATCCTTATTAGGTTCTGAGAATTGTTGAATATATGGAGCCAGAGAGCGGGATGGCTTTGAGAATCAGCTGGAAGGAAGGGGATTCTTGTTTAATGGTCATAGAATTTTAACTGTCGGAGAGGAGGAAGATTCTGGACTTGGGTAGATGTAAAGACTGTATAACAAGGGCAGGTACAGAGTATCATGAAATGTGCACTTTTTAAAAGGATGAACAGAGTATTACTTCCACCATTGTCACATTAGGGCAGCTTCTCCAACTTTTTACAGATGTTTAGACACTAATAAGCCCAAGGAAAAGAGATTACAGAACTCATTCTCTGATTGTCAAGAAATAAGCACATTCATTAAATCTATTGCCACTTTCTCAGCATATCATTGTAAATGGTTTCCATTTTTTATATCCAACTTTTGCCTATTTAATATGTAAGCATGCTTTTTTGTGATTTTATATTATAAAAGTTTAGACATAATATTTTACTTAATATTCCCCATTGTTGGTCATTTAGGATACTTCCAGCATTGCTTATGGTTTTGTGCCTGACATAAACTATACTGGCTACCGAATAGGATTCCATAAATCATTGTTCAAAACTGACATGGCTTATTAGCATTTAAGTATTTGCTTAATTAATTGACTTGCTAACTCAAGAGAATGCATACAGTTAAAGTTTTAAACATGCACTATAAAAATGTTTCTGAGCAAACAAAAAAAAAATTTACATTCTCACCAGCTGTGAATATGGGCTTTGGCTTCTTGAAGACTTTTACGTATATGAATTTTCTTACAGATATTAGATAAATTATTCAGAGCTCAGTTTTACTGCTTTGCTTGTGGCATTGCTTTTATATTTAACCATAAAATCGAGATGCATTTTCCATTTTAGTACAGGATACGATAAATGTCTAAATTATTTTTCCCAAAAATCTACTCAGTGTTCATTTCTTAAGTAATTCTTCCTAGTCATCCTTCGCAAAACATCAGAACCTCTTTAATAGGTTTAAGTCGATTGAAAGTCATAGTGACTAGAAGCAATTATTGTTACCATGTGTGCTGCAGTAAGCAGTTTTTATAACAGGATCTTATTTGAACTTGCTGAAGACCCTTTGCAGCTTCATTGTCAAGCCTCTATTACTCCAAATCCACATCAAGTGAAACAGGTACAAGGGAGAGAGTTGTGGTCAAACCCAAATCTAACTGGATCTCTAGGTTCCAGAGTTTTAACTTCAGAAAGCTGTGTGGTAGCCAACTCTCTTTAGGGTTCTTATGCAGTTTTTGGTGGCATTTTTGAGGGAAAAGTTTTCAAATCCTTTGCAAGTTATAAACACTTGCAAACGAAAGGGTCACTCAAAGTTCATCTGCAGTAAGTACTGGAATCCCAGACAATGAGCATTCTTGATATCAGTTCATCCTATGGGCCATTTCTGCTTTTGGATTTATCTTCTAGAACTTTTTCTTTCCATTTTCTTGAAGACCCTTTTGCCCATGCCCTGTTACCTGGTATCTAGCTCACAGGGAAGTCTTGTGTTCCTTAATACTTATGATGGAGAGACATATACATCAATTGAATTTTCTATCTCTCTGGAATTCACATGTTGACGTATAATCCCTAGGGTGATGGTATCAACAGGAGACCCCTCTGAGATTTGATTAGATCTGAGGAGAGAGACCTGAGTAGTGAGATTTATAAAGCTTTGTAAAAGACTACCCCAGGAGGGTTGCTTGGTTTCGTATGAGAAGTCAGCTGTTAGTTGTCATCTGTACAGAAGCTGACAAAGCTACTGTTACTTTGAATTGGGCATTTTTCATCTTCAAAACTCTGAAGAGTGAGTTCTCGTGGTATTTTTGAAGTAATCAAGAAAATGGATTAGGCTAACTCATCTTAAACTTATAGTACCTTATTTGAGGTTCTAGTAAAGAATCCTTGCTAAGAGTGTTGATACTTGTGTGGGTGCAGGAATATAGGGAGGGGATGTAATTTTAAGGAGATGTACTAACTGAACCACAGCAGCTGGAGAAGGGGTGGGGCCGTATCACAGTCAGGTGGAGATGTTTTTTTTTTCTTGACAATTCAGAGGTGAGCAATCCCATCTGAAAAGATGATTATGCAGCGTCAAGAGAGGAAGCCAGATTGTACTTACACTTTAAGAAATCTCTGCTAATTTAATTTGGAATTCTTTAAAAAAAAAATAACTCAGGCTTGGGAGATAGCTTAGTAGATAAAACATTTTCTGGATGAGTATGGGGGAACTAAGTTGGATTGCCAGAACCAATACAAAAAAATTTGGAATTCCAGTGCTGGGAAATGAACAGAAAGATTCCTGTGCTTTGTGTACTATTCTGCATAGTTGGAAAAAATGCAGAGGAGATTTAATGCAATAGTAAGGTAAAAAGAGATAGAAGAAGATGCTCCACATCAACACCTCACTTCTACACGTACTCATATGCACATGTATAACCCTGAACCAACACGAAAACAACGCACATGCAGGAACTTCTGCATTGAATTACTGAGTTACTGATAAGACAATTAGACATAATTTGTGAATTGGTAAGACCTTGTTAAATTTAATTTCCTTTGTCAAATAGACCATATTAAGTATTTTTCCACATGAAAGCAAAATTTGAGATATGGGTTCGATTTTAAATATTCACTTAACATAAATAAGAAAACAAATCATCGTGCTCTAATACGCTGCCTTATGTTTAAAGGGTCTTATACAATTACTTACAGTTGGATTCTTGGTAAAGCTCCTGAGAATAAGAAAGCTATCGTTAAAGATTTGTTAAGTACAGCAGGTAATTCATAATAAATATCCAGAGATTGTATTTTCTTTTCCAATCGATGCAACTCATTTTCCTACCTCCCCACTCACATAAGTAAGCGTATTATATGGGACTAAGATGAAATTTTCTAGAAGACAAAATATAATATCAAAGTAGAAATTTTCTCACTTTGTTTCAACATCAACAACTCTAGCGTGTGCTTCTTGAAGCGGTTCTGTGAAATCATTGTGAACGCAAAGCAGACCCCCATCTCTTTCTGATATGATCTAATTTCTTAGGCCCTGAGAGCTATTTGCTGCTATCTCTGATGGGGTCAAATCATCTCTTCATAAATCAGGGTTATTTCTCCCATCTATTTGCTTTATCCTCTTTTCACGGTGCAGTTTTGTGTTGAGGTTGTTTTGTTTTGATCTCATTTCCGTTGAATTTAGAAGACGGAGGGCCACGGACTCACAGTCTGATTACTTTTCCACTTCACAGTTTCTGAAATTAAATACAAAATCCAAGGCAAAACAAGCACATCCCGGCAGCCTTCCTCTCTCCTTTCTGGGCTTACGGTATTTTTATTTTGCTTAAAAGCTCTATACAAAATACAGATTTCTTGGTTTCATAAAAATACATATTAAGATCGCTGTATTGTGCTTGTGAGATGTAGCAGATTAATTAAGTCTGACATCTGATATTCTGAAGGTCCAAGTGTGGCTGATAAGTCTCCCCCAAACCATACAGCTGATAGGAGGTCACAACTCTAGTAACTATTATAATATATGAGGCTTACTTCAGAAAGATATAGGGTGTGATATTTATGCATGCGATTTTGTGTACACATGAAGGTTCTGCTGCGATCAGTGTTACTTTCCACTCTCTGTTCATGTTATCTGAGCACATAGGAGAGCATGATGTCAAAGAAAAGCATAGAGTTACTGAGCAGTAGAACCAGATTCCCACCAGAAGGCTCCTGGCACTATGGAATGGGCCTGTTCTTTAATGAAATCTACAGGTTTCTCACATACACAGAAATGAAATTGCAGCAAGGATTAGAAGCTGAATTAGGTTCAAGCACGTGAAACTTCATCTATAGAATAAAGCATTCCAATACAGTTTTGATTTTGATGTAGAGAAAAATAGTGAAATTGCTACTATTCAAGTCAGTAGAGGACATTTACACATTTTTTTTTTAAACTCCACATATTCATTCATGTATTTAACTCACTATAGCAGTATCCCAGGAAGAAAACAAATAAAAGTGAAAACAGATAACATGCTGGGACAGAAAGCAACATAGGAGCTCATTCACAGTTAAAAGGCAGAGCAGATCGCAGAGCAGATCGCAGAGCAGATCGCAGAGCAGATCGCAGAGCAGATCGCAGAGCAGATCGCAGAGCAGATCGCAGAGTTAATGAGTCTAGAGGTGGCGGAGATAGGTAAATGCAGTAGGTTTCAGTTCTCTTCCACTGAAGCAGCTCTGAATCCCAGCCGGCCTAAGCTAAATAATGCCTTCTTGCTATCACAGCAAATGCGTTTTTAATTATTTTAAAATATTCTTAACTTGTATGTGTATTTTTCTAGTATGTATATCTGTACACCAGCTATTAGTGAGGATAGAGCCCAGAAGGGAGTTTGAAGTCTCCTGGAAAGGAAGTTACAGAAACCTGTGAGCCCTTAAGTGGATGCAGGAATCAAACCCCGGAGTCTGAGAGAGCTGCTAGTACTCTCTGCAAGGCTATGCGCATGTATTCTTAAAGCATTTGTACACAGTAGGGTTCTTATCAGGAAAAACCCCACTGTTTAAGAAGTTTAGAAATAATAGGTTTTAACGGTTAGCTCTTTTTTAATTCTAAAGTTCACTGAGCTTTATGATTCTAACCAATAGTAAGACTATTAAATGTCATCCTGGAATACAATTTCCCCAAAACTGCATTAAGTATGAATTGTTGTTCTCCAAATACTTCTGGGCTTTTGTTGTTGTTGTTGTAGTTGTTGTGTTGTGGTGACCTTTGGTAGGCATCACAAACATATAGACTCAAGATAGGGTATTTCCTTAAATATCAAAGAGGGGGGAAAGGTGTTTTCACTAAAGCCACATTAAATTTCTGAGCCTTCTGTAAAGCCCGTACTTGTTCACAAAGGGCCCTTCCGTACAGATTGCTCGCACACTTTAGAACTGAGAGCACCAATGAGAGCCTTAAATGATATTAATCATGTTTAAAGAAAAGAGAGTTTGCTTCAGTAAAACCTTAGCCAACGCTTGTTAAATTGATTCTGGCCATCTTGGTTAATTGAATTTAAACATTATTTCCTCTGAGCTTTTATGATGGACTGGATGAAAGGGAAATGGCATGATTTCTCCTGGAACATTGTCTAGCAATGATATATTTCCTTTCCTTTTCTTAAAGGAATACTTTCAAAGACAATTTTCATATGGTGAGCTTTTAATATGCAGGAACAATATGGGAAAAAAACCCCAGCAATTTTCAAATGTGAGTTTACAAGAATTCATGGGTACAAGAATGATCTATAATGTTCACATAACCAACCATGACAGAAGAAAGGTAACAATCAAAACAAGTGGAATCATCATTATGCTGGAAAACCCTAAGGCAGCCAGAGTGCTGGTGTTGAACAACCTTGCTCATTAGCCTGAATTCCTTTATCTTCCTCTTTCTATAAATGATCACCAGTAAGCCACAGCTGATTTGCTCGCCTCTGACAATAAAGAGACACTTAGGTGGTCTTTGACCACCCCAGACCTCATCTGCCCCCAGGTTCCCTCCACTAGCAAAATCAAATCTTTTCAGATACAACAGCTCCTGTCTGACTACAAGAGACCACTTTCTAATTTAAATAGCAACACACGCATGCTGATGAGACCTTCCAACTCAGTGCCCCTTGCCAGGGCTTTTCTACCTGAGAAAGAGATGGCCAGCCAAAACCGCTGTGTCTGGTAGCACAGGGAAGGGCTGGCCCCATTCAGATGTCAACACAGTATGAGGCCCCCTTGCGACTATGGAGTCCTGTGGTTCACCTTGTGAGTAAGGGTCAGAATCTAATTCAGCCAACTCTATTTGAGGAATGACTAAATTGTCCTGCCTGCCATGGTGAGCAGTTATATCATAGTCTTCCAACAGAAAACTCACCTACATTTTCTGGGTAGGCAATTGGGATATCAAAGAAAATAGCAATCCATCAGGCAGTCATCGTATGGCAGTGTAAAATGGGAGGGAGGGCCAATTAGCATCCACTAAAAGCTCAGCATGTTAGAAATACTCCCTAATATTCAGAGATGAGAGGACAAGAATGACATGTCTTCTCACAACTTTAATTATCCTGAATATATTTAGGGCAGATATTGCTAAAGGACATTAATCATGGAGGAACACATTCTCAACGAAATCCTACATCTAGGTAACTGATAAAACAAAATGTTGTAGGTCACTTGAAATACATTTGAAAAGCTGACAACTTATAAACACCAAGTTCTGATGTTTCTATCGCACTCTCTAAAGGAGTGTGTGCTCAGAGTGGAACAGACTTATTGACCAACACTGATAGTGTTGTAACCACAGGCTCTTTGGAAAAAGAGAGGAGTGCCACCTAGAGATAGAAGTTGCTTTGCTTCAATAGTAATGGAGCATCTGTGTATTTTGTCTACTGTATTTCTATTGACTGATTATGCCCAGAGCCTAAAGGCATTAGAATTGAGGTGAGCTATTCTTGAAGTATTTAGAGGTTATTATTTTTAATCACCATCTAAAATTTATATTCAAACATATGAATATTAAAGTAATTTTATACTACTGTGATATTTGCTTTTTTTTTAGCTTCATGACTATATTCAGCCATGTGCCTTACTCCAATAATCCTGCCTCTCCAATAATGAGCCTTTGTCAATGAGAAAATATAATTTAGTTAATAGAAGTTACCTCCACAGCCAATTTCTCAGAAACACATCTATCCTATAAATTAAGATATATCTATAATTTAATTTATTTTATCATTATTTTTCTACTCTGTCTTAAAGATGCGTATTAGATTCTTATTAGATTAAGGATGTGGTGTTTAGTAATTACAAATTACACTCAGACATTAATGTTAGGTGACACTTAAAGGTAAAAGGATTTTATAGAATTTTGTATTTCTTCTTCCAAATGAATTTTACTCTTAGACGACTGCATCTCTAATTGTACTTCAAGACTCAATGTCAAGACAAAAACTTTTCACAGCCACAGAAACTGGGGGATACTGTTGAAGAAACCGACATTCTAAAAATAAAAGGAGTGGAAAACCTGAAAATGCCTAAGTGACTTGAGAAGAAATCTTACCTTTAAAGACAGAACCTATTCTATTGGAATATGGAGTATTTCAGATCTATGGAATTGAAAACAAAAAGTCAGAGCGTGTCTTGTACAGAACAATTGACTACCAGGGTGATTCCGGGCTTGGTGGAGATAAACACTGACTACTGGGCATTTATTGCAAAATGTGTGGCGTGCACCTGATAGATAGCCATTTAGGTTTCTCCTGGAGCGTGGACTAAATGTGCAGCCCAGACTCACAGTCATCTTGCTGCTTCAGCCACGAGGTGCTGGGATAATAAGCTTGGGTCTTCACTCCTGATAACAAACCAAATTTGAAAAAAAGATTGATTTACAAGATTCATTTTCAATACATTTTCTCACGCGGTAGCTCTTCCTTTTACCAATCCACCCACATAGTAAATGTCTTATTATTAGATGACACATAATTCTACATGAAAGTATAAATGCTGTTTCTTGGAGATGGAATTCACCTAGTATTCAGATAGGTGTGATGATGTCACATGATCACCTATCTTTTCTTTGCTAACATGAACTTTAATTGTAGTTTTCCAAATAGGACACAACCTGTATTTCCAAAATGCTGAAAGCCGAGGGAGGAGGGAGGAGGGAGGGGGGAGGGGGGAGGAGAGAGGAGGGAGGAGACAGGGGTTTGTTCTTGTTGGTTTTTTTTTTGTTTGTTTGTTTCTTTCATTTTTTTGTTTTTGGAGAGGAAACTGGGAAAGGAGATCATATGACATGTACATAAAGAAAATATCTAATAAAAAATTAAAAATTAAAAATTAAATAAAAAATAAAAGAAACCCAGCATGAGCTGTAAGCTTCCAGAGAGCAACTTACAGGGTTGCACTCTGTGAAGCCTCTTTGTTCTGGGGTCAAAGCACCCTAATTTTAGGGTATGCAGTGTTGAACCTTGTTATACAAAGAGCCATAGTACTTTCTTCTAAGGTATTTGAAAGAACTTACCATATATGTGTCTACTTGTATATATTAAAATAATCCTAGCTAGTCTAGGATCACATTTCCCATAGTCACAACCACGTACCTATTTGTATTTGTGGCTTTGCATTCTTTATCATATTAGTTGCATTAAGTTTAAGATTCATTTTGTGTCATAGCCAGGGATGCCTCACAAACAGATCTATTTTCCAGGGTCCATACAGACTAGAGTATCTGCAGACAAATTTTGAGGAGAAAGAATGCATCTAACAGGAAAAAAAGTCTTTTGAACATCAATGCTTTTACACACACACACACACACACACAGACAGACACACACACACACACACACACACACACACACACAGTCCTATGTCGTGATTTGCATGTAAAATTAGATATTCTTTGAGCAAGAGGTAGGTCAACAAGTAATTTATGATACTAAAACTGGAAACCAGAGTACAAACCCTGGAAACCTCATGCTGAAGAGAGAACTGACTTCCATACTAGCTGCTCTCTGTTCTCCACACTTGTGTGTTGTGAATATATATATATATATATATATATATATATATATATATATATATATATATAGTGAATATATATATATATATACACACAGCACACACACACACATATATATACATATATATGTGTATATACATATGTATATATATAAAATACTCTTTTGTTAGTTACATATTTGCCTATTGTATCCATCTTAAGCAGTAAAGTTAAAATGACATTCATACTACTATAAGGATTACATTCTTTAATTCTTTATATAAAATCAGAAGGAGAAAAAGAAACAGAGAGATGAAAACAGAGACAGAGAGACAGAGAGACAGGAGACACACATGGAGAGAGAGAAAGAGAGAGAGAGGTCAGGGAGGAACTGGGATGGGGCTGGGTTTGTTTTTGTAAAGGTTAACTCTCTTAAGAGAAGCCCCTGCAGTAAACAAAGACCTGAGAAGATATATCCACTCTTTATATCCACTCTTTAGGCAGCACCTCAGGAGGAAGGAACAACATACCCATAGGGATTGGTGTTAGCAAGGAGGAAACAAAGAGTTAAGAGGTGGAGTTTTGTTGCAACAGATGCTGGATTGATCTCTTGGGAGCTCTGGATCCTTATGGGGAGATGGTCTTTACTTAGGAAAGGAGAGAACTCTTTGGACAATGTTCAATAAGGAGAGTGATGATTTAATCGCATGTTTCTGGTTTGTGTGTTCTGATTTTGATTTTTACGAACTCTATACTTTTCCCTCAACAGTAAAAACAGCCCTTTGTAGAACACAGAATAGGGAATAGAGAGACAGCTCACTGGTAAAGAGCTTATGTTTCTCCAACAAAGGATCAGGGGTCAATTTCCAGCACCTAGGTAGTACAACTCACAAGTGCCTGTAAGGCCAGACCTGGGGCACTCAATGCCTATGACCCCCACAGAACCTGCACGGCATGCCCCTCCCCCAGCACACAAAGCATATGTGCCACAATTACAGCAAAAAACAAATCTGAGGCATGTCCAAGACAGATTTCATAGTGTCGGGTGTAGTGGTGGGTAGGATAAATACGGTCAGGCTCACCGGCATTGCCTTATGAGTAGTTTAATTGAATTGAAACTAACCCAATATGAATTTCAAAGGGTTAAGTCCCTTGTTTCTGAAATTACCCAACTATATGTTAAACATAAAATTACAGCAGAATACTGATATGTTACATAAAGTATTTGTTTACAGTTTTATTTATTTTTTGATGATATGTAAGTTATATTTAAATAATTCGTTTGCACATGATATAATACTGTGAAAATTTACATTTCTTGGCTTATGTGAAAAAAACTTCACATTCCTTTGTTGTAATACTTACAAATAGATAATAATAAATTATTTTATTAGATATTTTCTTTATTTATGTGTCAAATGGTAAGTTTATGAAAATTAAGAATCTCATTCACAAACCTTAACATTGGAAAAATCTAAAAATCAAGGCTTAGGTTACGTCAAGAGCAGTATTTTGAAATTAGTAATTGTTTAGTAAAATTAAAACTAAAACTACGTAAATTATAAAATAAACTTATAAGACACAAGTTTTTTTTTATTTTTTATTTTAAGCTTTGTGTGTTGAAACACATACAAAATTGTAAGGTTTAACTGCGATCAAATATTTTTTAAAATCATAATGTACTCACATAATTTCTGAAGTATCTTAACAAATGTAATTCCTACAGAGAAAAGGAAGAGCTATCAAGGATGGAAATGCTGGGCAGAGAGCTACTGTCTAATGGTTAAGAGCACCTATTACTATTGCAGGATTCCTGAATTGGGTCTCATCACACAGCATGGGTGGCTCACAAACACCTGTCACTCCATCTCTGCAGCCCTCAAATCCCCTATGGTCTCTGCAGGCACCTGCCCTCACGTGCACTAACATATACACATATATTCATTCCTTAAAAATAATGATAAATATTTCCCTGACACATATACAGCAGAGCACGGCCTAGTCTGGCCTCAGTGAGAGAAGATGCCCTAACCTTCGAGAGACTTGAGGCCCCAGAGAGTGGGGAGGCCTGGTGGGGTGGGGGTGGGGTCAGCCTCTTGGAGAAGGAGGAGGAGGAATTCAATGAGGAATTGTCTTGGGAGGGTGTATGGGGAGAGGTATAATGACTGGGCTGTTAAAAAAATTAAAGATAATTAAAAAATTATAATGATGATAAGTATTAAAATATAAAATAAAAATAAACACTGTATTAAATAACTGTTTAATAAACAGCCTAAAATTAGATGTTTCATGTTAAAATTGTGCGGAATTTCAAATGTATTATTCCAATTAATAGTGATTTACTCAAAGGAAGATGAACTGCTATACTCATTTTTTTCATAGTTAAGTAAAACATTGAGTGAATAAAAAATATTCCCAAACTGAATTATTGGTCTGGGTTTATTACATATTATTTTAAATCAATTATTAAACTGAGTTAACTCATTCAATTCTTTTTTAAGTGTTAATTGATTTACAGTGGAAAATGGGGAAACTGACTATAAGATAAGGGTCCTACAGTGCCACAACAGCTGATGTTACTTATAGATTATTTACCATAACTTTGTAATCGGCTAACATCAAAAATGAAGGTGGAAAACCTAAATAAACAGCCATCTATATAACTCACTGAATATTTATTATATGCTAATTTGTGTCACACAGACTCCTATATGTTGGAAATATAGTTGAGACCAAAATGAAAGTTTCTCAAATGTATGCAGCTTCCCCATTAAGTCCTCCTGCCCATGTTCCCTCCATTATCTCTGCTATACTTTCACTCTAGATGATGTCATGCAAACCTGAAACAAGGCTCTACAGTGCATAATTCAACAGATGTTCTGTAGTTTTATATATGTAGTTCAGATGTGTCTGGCCTGCACCTCTAGACAGCCTCAATGCTGTCTCCAGGCACGGCACACTGACTCCTCAGTTACAAATGACCTACAGTCTCAAGCAAAGATATTCTTTCTTCTGGCCTAATGTGTTTCAAGCAATAGGCTCATTCTTCTTCCAATCACAAAGAAAAGGAACTTCAAGCAGCCTTGATAGATTTCTCCCTCACTTTATCTATAACTGGGCACAGCCTGTGCACATGTTGTTATTTTATCTATAATCCCGTTGGAATGGTACAATGGGAGCACTGATGACTGAATGTCAGCAATGATGTCACGTAGAAAAATAAAACTTTATAAATGCACACTTGCTCTCAGTTGAAAATGCCCCTCTGCAGAAACTGAACTCCTCTCCACAGTACCATTTAGAGTCTCAGGTTTGTTGAGGCTGTTTTATAATATATGCTGTATAAAGATCCTTCTTTACTTATTTGAATTTGGGTTTGTTCATTTTAGGTTACAAGGTCAAAAAGCAAATGTTCCTTTCCCACCCAGGGTTAACTTGTTAACTTCTGAAAAATAGCTTTACAATGTTAAAAAGTGATGTAATATATACATAGTGTATGTGATTGATATATCAGTTAGTTGTACTTAAGGTTTCTGAAGTATCTAAAAGTTCCTAGTGATGATGATCTAATTTTAAGTTCTAATTCTAATATATTCTGATAATCTTATATGACAAATTAGACTGAAATGCACAGTGATGAATTTCAATTAAAATAATAACATTTGCATTATTCTTTGACTAGTAGATTTTGACACTGTAATATAATTATTAAGGGTTTCTGGTTTCAAAACAGAAAATAATAACAAGTACTCACTAAGTTCAAGGATCTAGTCTCTTATGGGAATAAATCTTATTCAAATATGTTCAAGTATGTAGAAAAATATATTTTATGCTAACCTGAAGAAGAGAAAATTGAGTCATATTTCAAATCAAGAAGTATAGGACTACACAAAAGGGAAAATGCACAGAATAACATATTATTCAACTACCTTAAAGTTGAAGTTGATTTAAATATACTGCTTTAGAAAGAAAGTAGATAAACTGTGTGTATGCTTTTGTATGTGTGGGTGTTTGGTGTGTGTGTGTGTTTGGTGTGTGTGTGTGTGTGTGTGTGTGTGTGTGTGTGTGCACGTGTTAATACATAGAAGACAGGGTGAAGATGTGTCACCCTACAGATGGTAAATTTGTGATAAATATAATGGGAAGAATGGATAGTATAAAGATCAATGCTCATAGTTTTAGTATCTTATATGATAAATATTTTGTATGGTAAAAAGAAGACTATATAATGAATGCAAAACATAAAATGCATATATGTTCAATTTTATGATATAACAATAATAAAATCAGATATGCTACAACAAATACAGTGAATTTAAGTCTCAATAGTTATAAAAATCAAAGCTTTGAACATAGGCTTCCATTTGGGTGGATCTCTCCTTAAATAGCCATTTCAAGTATTAGTGAACAGAAGTGTTGTCTGTTTTCCATGCTTCTGCAGGGTATTGAGTGTACACTCTGTCAACTTCAAAATTTTCAGTATTGATTTAGGAAAATTGGGCTTCTGCCTTTGGACCCTGAACTAGTTTGCTTATCTTTCTTGGTACTGTAGCTAGAAAGTCAATCCATTTAAGGCATAAAATTCCTTTTAATTTTTACTTAAATATTAAATAATTTCTTCTTAGTTACTAAGTAAGGTATGTTGGCTTAGAAGGGGGGGGGGAACAAATCACAGGGTGCCTACTAATGGCATTTGTCAATTCATTTGGTGACATGGCTTTAAAATCTAAGTTTCATTTTTGCTTGTCATTGCATCAGCTTTATGATACTACTTTAAAAACTTTTTACTTATCTGTTATATTTTTATTTTTTATGCCTTGAAAGTCGTTTCTTTAAGTTCCATTATTTCTCCCACTATAGCAGTCATAATAAATATTTCAAGGGTACTTTATTATTTGTAAAGTTCATTCCTACACATTTCCCCCGTTGGAATACTTTTACCAGAACTATCTAAAGCTATTGCTTTACCTATCTTCTAACAAAGAAGACAGAAATGTAGGATACTAAGAAGTAAAGAGGGTATGCGCCTAATTACCATAAATACAAAAAAATTGAGCGTTTTGGTTGATGCCAATTTTTGTCCCCTTTTTTCTTCCAATAATGCTTATGCTCTTTTATATGGTCTTCATGTTTTCACTAGTACAGCCTTCCACATCTATTATTTTGCTTCCTTCTGTTCCTCTTTTCTTTCTCCTTTCTTTGAGAGGTTAGTGCTATGTAGGCCAGGATGGCTTAGAACTTGTTATCCATCTCAAGCAAGCCTCAAACTCATGAACTTCCTTTCTCTGCCAGGAGACATGGATGCTGATGTGTTGCCCATGACTCAGTAAATGAAAGACACCCATGTACACATGGACACTATTTAGACTCATGGTGTTAGTTAGGACAACAATAAACAGGAGACATGAAATTGGGAGGTGGATAAGATCAAGGTACTGGGGAATAGGAGGGAAGTAAGGGTGGATATGATAAAAATGTTGTATAGATGGACAAATTTTTCAAAGAATAAATTAACATGATATTAAGAAACTAGACACACTTTAGAGCTGTGAATGCATTTTTTTAATACTATGGTTCTCTTGAACACATAGGCTGACATGTAAATGTACTCTATCATTAAATTTCTGTCATTTGACTAGATGTATATGTTAATGGTGAAGTGTGTGCTTAGTGTAAATGAGGACTTCGGTTCATTTCCCAGCATACAAATCTCACTATAAGATCTATCATCAACATTGGCCAGTAATATATATGTGTCCATCTTTGCTTTTTATATGCCTTTTAATTATATTCATAGCCATGGTTGGATAATTCTTGAGTTCAAGTGTATAGTGTGTCTTTGCTATGGCAACGTTCATGACAGACTTCTTTCTCAGACCATTCATATGTGGATGACCACACAAGAAGCTGTACTTGTTTTGATGTGGTAAAGTTTAACATCAGTCAGAAGAATCTGAGAAAGGCTGGAAAGAAAATCAATTTACATCCCAAGTAAGACTGTCTTATTTTCCCATAGGACATATAGTGTCAAGATGCTACTAAATGGGTCTTCCCCTAAACCACATCTATGAAGACATAAAATGTATAAATAAAATAAGGACTCAGAAAGCCAGAGAAACAGAATATTTATAGACTGTGCCCAGTTCTGTTGGATATGAGATTCAGTTTCAAAATGCAATGACTGCAGCCTCCTTCAGGATAAATTCTTCACTGTGACTGAGGCCAACACAATTACACTAGCCATGTTCACACTTTAGATTAAGCTCCCCTGAATCATATGTGAAAACCATAAATAACCCTTTGGTGTGGTTAGTCTGCATTGCATCATAAATCTATCAGTTTCTAGGTTTATCTCTCCATCAACCCTCTGCTATCATCTATCACTGTTTCCTTTACTCTGTGTGCAGTTTTGATCCATCCTTCAGAGCATGTGTTTGTGTATAAAGACCTTAGAAAATCTCCTTGTGTTTAATGCTTACACATCACATTATTACAGCACCACGTTTACTTTGAAACAAATCAAACAAAAAGTGTAGAACTGAATGACATCATCATTTTTTTTTTTCATAAACCCATCTTACTACAAAATATGTTGACAATCAAGTTAAGGGTTTGTCTTACTAAAGGAATCATACTGTCCCTTAGGAGCATGATGAGAAAAGTCAAATTAGCTCAACAAAGTGTGCATGATGGCATCTCATGTCAGCTCCATACTTCCTGAAATGATACGCACGGCACTGACAACAAAGCTTGATGTCAGATGTTGAAAATGCAGTGCTGGGGTCAGTGAAGAAAAGCAGGCAACCAATTGTAATACCCAAAGCCATCCACTTTTGAACTTGGAGCAGCCTGATAAAATCTGAAGAATTGGACAAGAAGTACAACTTAAGGGAAATGTTTTGCAAGGAACACAATATGCCGAAAGGATGAATTATTTGAAATGTGCAAGGCTCAGTTCAACTTTATAAGGATTAATGTTTGTGTCATCTCCATGATGCTACTTTTGATAACATTCTGGAAAGAGAAATATTAACAGTGTATACAGAGAAATGGCTCAGTGGTTGACAGCTTTGGCTGCACTGCTCTTCCAGAAGTCCTGAGTTCGATTCCCAGCAAACATATGGTAGCTTACAACCATCCATAATAGAATCTAATGCCCTTGTCTAGTGTGCAGAGAAAGGGCTCATATACATAAAATATATGAAGAAATAAACCTTAAAATAAATATTCAAGCCAAAACATGATACTGAAAAGCAATAGTCTATAAATTCTTCTGAGTCCGCATCAAATCTCTCAATCACCATCAACCCAAATCCTGCATAGATATATGGAGACTGTGCACTTCTAGGCAAGCGATTTACATTTATATTTAGAGAGGCTAAAATGTGGAAATAGTTAGAGATTTAATTTTAGCCTCTGCTACTTTCAGAACCGAAAAACTACCAAACTAGTTGCCAACAGCAATAACCATTACCCATGGATTTCTATTTTTTCAATTCCTTAATTTTAGGGCATCATTAGGATTACAAGCCACAAAACTTGTATGTATATCTAAAAATTCAACCAACAGAGTTTACATATTTAATTAATGTCAGTAGATATTATGTTTTAAAAGTTTCACATGACAACACTGAATTTGCATTACTGGTGCATATTCTAAGTGCCCAGTTTCATACAAATACTTTCAAAATGAAGTATTTCAACTCTAAAGATACTTTTAAAAAGAGGGCTCACTATGTAACCTTGGCTGACTTGGAATGCACTATGTATATCAGGTTGGCCCCTAACTCACAGAAATGTGCCTCCTGCGGTCTGGGATGAAAGGTGTGTGCCACCACTGCCAGTTTCTCTCAAAGATGTTAAAAATGGATTATAACCAATGGAAACATTAAAGAACTGAGCATAGATTTCTGTGTAAATGAATATTTTTTAATTTGGTTATGCATTCCCCAGCTGCTAATAACTACTCAAGTAAGTGGGGGGAAATTCTAAGGTGAAATGAAGCACATTTCACTGTTTTAGAAGAGACTCTCTGATCTCATTGAAGAATCTCTTTTTTGAAAAGCCTTTTCCAAGCCAGGCAGTGGCACATGCCTTTAATCCCAGAACTTGGGAGGCAGAGGCAGGTAGATTTCTGAGTTCCAGGACAGCCTGGTCTACAAGGTGAGTTCCAGGACAGTCAGGGCTACACAGAGAAACCCTGTCATGCAAAACCAAAAAGAAAAAAAATAAAAGAAAGAAAAGAAAAGCCTTTTCCTCAACCAACCTAACTTGACAAAGATGTGGGAACAAAGGCTGGAAAAACTAGGAGAAACTAGTGATTGGTATGTTTATAGAGCATTTAATGTATACCACATAGGATTCACAATGAATCAGTGTCATCTGGTTATTTGTACAATATGATGAGAAAATTGGTATCACTAAAAATGTCTTCTTGTGAGAGATCTTATTTCATTGCCTGATTTAAGTCTCTCCCAGTTACAGGATAGATAGATAGATAGATAGATAGATAGATAGATAGATAGATAGATAGATAGA
>JADRCD010119305.1:0-17889 GCA_019843815.1 Montemys delectorum
CTGTCCCCCAAGTGCTGAGATTAAAGGCATGCACCACTACTGCTCAGCTTGCACTGCATCTCTTCCTCCACCTGGCTGAGGAGGGGTTCGGGGAGGGGTGATGACATGAGTTGCCACTAGGTCCCTGAGGGCAGGCCAGTGGAAATGCCTGATTGCTAACAATAATAGGTTCTGAATTTGACTCTCAGTATTGTACATTTTTTTGCTAATGAACAAACAGGATTTATTAATAAGAATTTAAGCAAAGATCTAGATGAAAAGCAAAAACAATCGGTCATATAAAATCAAGAGCACATCTTCCAGGCAGCAAAAAAAGCTGGAAAACAAACCTAATTATATGAGTAAATTTGACAAATTTAAATAGGCTACATGCTAGCTAGGTTTAGCAAAATGTAAATATAAATTATAAAATTATCTAAATGAAAATATATAAATCTAAGACTAGAACTTAAGGTTTACAATGATTACTATTGTGATGGTTGACTTTGGTAGTCAGCTTGACAAGATCTAAGTCACCCAGGACTCAAGCTTCATGTGTAACAAATGCATTAGGAGTGTCCAGATCTGGTTAATGAGACCCACCTTTGGTGGGCAGCAATGATCAATGGGCTGATCCTGAACTGAGTGGGAAGAAGTAACTCAGCTACTGAAAACTGCTGAGACATCACCATTGCTTGCCTCATATGTGACTAACTTCTCCATCAACATGGACTCTGCCATCAGACCGTGAGCTAAGATAAATCCTTCCTGAGAAGGGGCTTGGGTATGGTCCAGTATGTAAAGTGCTTGACCAGAGTTTCAATCTTCAGAACCCACGTAAAAATGTGGTGGCATATGTCTACAGATGGGTTATAACCTCATCACTCTTATAGCAAGGGGGGAATTGGAGACAAGAGCTAGCCTGACATCTTTGTGTCAGAAACAACAAAAGGTCCTGTCTCAAGCAAGACAAAAGGCAAGGACTGACAACTGATGTTGTCCTCTGACCTATATTTTTGAGCACTGCCATGCATATACCCATACATTTACACAAGAAAACACTCATGAATAAAGCACAAAGATATTGAAGATTTATGCATTATTTATGAATTTCCATTTACATTTTAGGCACTTGATACAAGCCTGGATATACATACATATCAATAGTAAGTACAATGATCTGTGTTAGTCCAATTAATTTTCAGAAGAGACTGTCTTTCAGACTTGGACCAAAGCATTCTTCTCTGATCCTCTGTTCTTCCCTTATGATCTGCCTTTAGCAAGGTGGCTGTTTTCTATAACAAGCCTGCAGAAAGCAGCACACAGCACAAATGGCACAACCCTGTCCTCCAGCCTGGTCTGATCTCAAGCAGACTTAACACTTAGTTCTGCTCATTGTCTTGTAACCCTACATTTCAATCCAACATTCTTTTGAAATTTAATGTCATTGTAAACCTCATATCCCTTGGCTTCCCCAGCTCTTAGCCTACATATACTATGGCTGATTGGGATACTTTTTAGGAGTGATCCCACAATGTCATGCCCTTTTGTGTCACATTAATCCTTACAGGGTAGCTTTCTTTTCTAATGTATGAAAGCCCCCTGAGAGAAGAAGAGTGTCATTTTCCTATTTCTAACATCTGGTATATGTAAAGACTCAAATGATGTTCAATTAACAAATTAAACAATCAAGAAAATTAATATATATTTTTATGACATACTTAATTTTCTGTTAATTGGTATATATATGCATGTCTTTAGTGTTAAGTATTACGTCCATATTTTACATATTGGAAAACTGGGATTCAAGGGAGTTTAAATTTTGTTCTATATGCTATTCACAGCTAACTCTTCCTAGGAATGGGGATTCAAACACAAATGTGCCTATGTTTTCTCCATTGCCCTACTCAGCCTGTCAGCAATTACTAACTCCAATGTATGTATATAGTTCTATTTCCCAAAGCTCATAAGAGTTGAAATAAACACCCTGAAACACTGACATAATAGCACTCTAACATAATGACAGTTCTGTATGCATAGCCCCATAGTCTCTGTCCCACCAAAGTTCTTTGAAGACAAATGGTAGCTGTGTTAACATTTGCATGGTGATTTTTTTAATATACTAGGTTTTCTTCTAAGTGCTTAAAACATTTCTTAGCCCTTGTATGTCATGAATCCTCTGCAAAAGTTAATATTGTTATTGTATGCTAGAGTTTAGAGAAATTTTGCAACTTGTTCAAAGTTACACAGACAGCAATGATGTAGAAGTGATATGAATTTATCAAATATTGCCTTGACCATCATTCTTCATCATTTTTCAAAAGTGTTAATGGAGGTCTGTTTTTAAATCCCTTCTCTTGTGTTCTTGGTTCTTCTGTTGAAGCGACCTAGGTGCTGAAGTGTAAGCCAGTCAGTCAGGACCAGCAGTCATAAGAGATGTGCAATCTCATATGACTGATATTTTATGCAAATCAATGTGTCACTCAGGGATATTGTGTTCAAGTCAGGACATAAAAATTGATTATGTGGATTCATTATATATCCATAATTCTTTTATTTGTAGCAAGTTGTTCTTTTAAGACTATTGATTACATAGTTCTAAAATATCGGTAAGGCAAATTAACAATAATAAATTACCATACAGTTTTAGTTATCAAGTAGTCTACCTCATTCTCCAGTATATTCACCTAACTTCCTGATAACACTCAGTACACATTTCATCCAGAAACTACCCATTTTACTCTAGTCCAGTTATAATACACACTCTTCTGTCTTAACAGATGCAGCCCACAAAGTGCCATCATCCCCTGGCTACAAAATAAAATACATTATTTAAAGGTTAAAAACTCAGAGAACTTCTGAAATGGTAACCCATTCTCTCTGTGTTCATGAAAATAAGCAACCAAATTTGCAAGTTTTCGAACCAATGTAAACTCTAGGAAACTCATGTTGAAGTATGGGAATAAGGACTCTGCACTAATATAGTGTTAGCTGTGTAATATAGCATTGATCACACACAGTTGTAATTCACTTTAATGTTGACCAAAATATGCTTTTGTAATTTCAATTTTCTTATCTGAATATTTATAAATTATTTTGAATTTATTTATCTGATCTCATTTAATATACATTGAACACCTATCCTGTTTGTAGCGAGTCTTGTTTTTTATAAGGTTTCAATAATATCTAAAACAACACATTAAAAAGCTGAGACCATTTTATGAGCTAGTCCTTTGTGATCCGGATGTTGGAAGTAAGAAGGTGCCATTGTATGCTATGGATTTGTCTTTATAACAAATAAAGTGCTCAAGAGATTGTAAAAAACAAAACTAAACAAAACAAAAACAATAATAAAATTACCTAGTAGACCTCATTTGCATTTTAGTTAGCATGGGGAGTAGTAAAGTAGTTAAAGTTCAGTCCATTATTTTACTATTCTTGTACAGTTTCAATATAATTCTGACTAAATATAATTTGAATCTTTAATTGAGGCTATAGCAATACCCAAGAGAATTACCTATGTTAAGTACTTTTTTATTATTAAGTGTACAGGTATACCTACTTTTACTTAGAAGTTAGAGCATTAGATTTAGAAGTTAAATTATTAAAATCTAAAACAAGTATACCCAAAATCTAACTGAAATCTTAACAATTATAAAACCTATCAGGAATACTGCATGTATGTGATACTTAAAGCCATAAATGTCAAAAGCCTCTGTGTAGCATCAGTTGAACTAAGATTTGATGTTTTGTTTCTACCATATCCTAGCTTTTCTGTTCTCTTTCACATTTGGAAAATGCGTATGATTGTTACTGGGAAGATGAGATAGGAAAATCTTTCCACTTCAGGAATTGCTGTGAACAGATTTTTTTTGAGAATTCTCTAGTTTTGTTTTGTTTGTTTTTGTTTTTTGTTGGTTTTTTTTTTGTAATATGAAAATATTAGTTTTTACCCTCTGGACAATTTGGGGATAATGAGAGATATAGATGTCCGACTCAATGAGTATTCATTCCAAATAGGAAGCGCTCAATACCTGGTTGTCTCTTTTTCTTTCTCACCCATTATAACTCATTTTAAAGGTCAGTTATTATCAGTAAAAGTTTCATGAAATATTTCAGCTGCTTATATAGGGACTAACATATTTCAATCAACAAGATCATGGTTATTCAAAGACATTGAAAGAGTGGATAGTCCAATTTTGGAATTAATGCTGAATAATTAGAATTATTCCTGATCAATTTAAGGACCTTATGGTTGCCTTGGTATCACCTTCTCTGAAATCTGATGTTTAGGGAAATCTAGTCAAATTAAACATTTTCCTTTAAATTCAAATCCTTCCTCTGTGCACACTAATGTCCCCATCATAGAGGAACTGAGTATGACTATTGCAGACCTTATAGCTTCCAATTGTTTCTCATTTCTTCTTCAGTTCTTCAGTGACTGTGGCATCAAATGTCTACATGCTAATTGCAAACAGTCCAGGAATGTTAGTTTCCCATCTACAATGGATTCAGGGGATACTAATGTTAAAAAAAAATACAAAACACAGACAGTGCTCAAAAGCTTTGTCTTAGGGTTCTGTTGCTCTGAAGAGATACCATGACCAAGGTAACTCTTATAAAGAAAACATTTAATTGGGCCTGACTTACAGTTTCAGAGGTTTAATCTATTATCATCATGGCAGGAGCTTGGTGCATCCAAGCAGGCATGATGCTGGAGAAGAAGCTGAGAGTTCTACATCTTGATCCACAGGCAACAGAAGGAGACAGTGTACCACACTAGGTGTAGCTTGTGCATAGGAAACCTCAAAATCCACCCTGATAGTGACACATTTCCTTCAACAAGTAGTCTAATAAGGCTGTGCCTACTAATAGTGCCATACCCTATGGGCCAAGCATTCAAACACATGTGTCTATGGGGGTCATATTTATTCAAATCACTGTAAGCCTTAAGTTTGTGTCCGATGTTCAGCCCTCTATAATGAGAGAGCCTCTTCTGTAACTCATGCTAATGCTGGAATTGTTGTACCTTTAAATAGCGCTCTGATGAATAGCTTTGATAAATTGGTTTTTAAAATTTTTTTCTTGGGGTATATTTTTACAGAGGCAATTGTTGACATAATTCTTAGCACTGGTAAATTATTTCTATAAAAGTTTAGGTACCACTTTACCAAGTATGGTTTTAGATGTTTTCAGTATCAATTTTGAGCATTATCAATTCAAATGCTTTCAAGGGTGACAATTTCATAGTTAACTTGCATCTCCCTGATGATCAGGAATTGTATTCACACAATTACTAGTAATTTTCTTTAATGTTTTTATTTTACATTGATTATTTTTTCTATATTCCATATTCATAATGGTATTATATTTTTAGATTTCTCCATGCTGGTTTGTATGAACTTTTTCATGACAGGGTTATAAAAACACATTTACACCATTTAAGTAAGATATTTTTCTTACTATTATTTATTTTTTATTTTGGCTTTAATACCTTTTGATGAGAAAAGAGTAAAAATTTGCATTTAATGTTATTTATTGGCAATTAAAATTGTAGTCATTTTTAGGTTTATGTCTTAATGATCTTTGTGAAATGATTAGGATGCATTTCAAACTAATCATTTTAAAGTGTTAATGATTTCTTATATTACATTTGGTTTTATAACCAACCAAGAATTAAAGATGTGAATAGCAATAGATACATATCCAGCTTAATTATTAATAGAGCTTTAAGTTGTCTTGGAACTGCAGGGTGAATGATCTTTGATTTTTTTGTCTTCTGTCACCTTGCTTTAATGTTGACAATAGGGTTAGTTTTAAGTGCTCTTTTTGTGCTGATTACCCATTACTAATCTATATTGGAAATGTTTTTGTTGTTGTTGTTGTTTGTTTTTCATTTTTCTTTTTTTGTTTTTGAGATAGAGTTTCTCTATCTGCTCCTGACTGTCCTGGAATTCACTCACTCTCTGATCATGAACTTGGAGATTTGCCTGTCTCTGCTTCCCAAGTGTTTTATTAAAGCTCTGTACTGCCACCACCTAGCCTATACTGAAAAGGTTTAAGTTTACCATTAGGTATTGTTTTTATCAGATAAACTTTGGATTTCCTTTGTGAAGTTATTTTTAACCAGTTAGCTTGATTGGAGCAGCAAGGTTAAATATAGACCTCTTTCCCCTTCCATTCACTTTGATCTGTTGTCTATACCTGGCTATCACTTTTGGTTGATTTCATGATAGGGGAGTCTTAACCCATCCCAGTCAGTATCATACCACAGCAGAAAAAGGAAGTGCAGGGTATATTCTAATATACTTCCACAGGGTATATGCCAATCATAGAAATGGCCTGAGAGTGTCTGTCTCATAATATCTACCCTCCTTCACTATACATTTAAAGAAGTAATTCTCCATCCACGTTAACATCTCCTGTTTGGCTGCTAGATACCATCATGCTTCCCATAGTTGATGTTAGCAAACTTCATTCTAAACTAAAAATATCTGCATTATAGTTAGTGTAAAAAAAAGTGAGATTTGTTGACACTGCACTAAAAGAAAATCAAAAAATTCCTTTTGAAAATAACATCTTGCCAGAAGAATGAAGTGTCCACTTTTTTAGTTAGTACCTTTGAGTTGGGATTGGAAATTCAGACTTTCAGGAGAGGAAGAAAAGCATTTGGTTCTGATGAATTTAGCATCATTTAAGATAGAGCAGACCCACATCTCTGCTGTGGTTGGTTACATCTTTATCTCAGTCATAATCCTCATCAGACCTGGACCAGAGTCTGACCCTTTTTCTCTTCTTAAATGATGGGTTGGATTATCTGATGCAACAATGGATGTGTAGCATTATGTAAGACTCAAGAGAAACTGTACCTCACAATTGTGATACTCGAACAATAAGAGCCCATGTGCTATGAAGCCATGATCACCAAACTTCAAGCCCAGAAGAAAACAAATGTCCTAGTGTCCTAGTGTCCCTTCTCCTGTACCTTGCAGAGAAAGGTGGCTCCCACTTCCCACTTAGAAATGACCTGTTCTACCTGGTAAATATGTTCATCAAATTCAACATGAAATAATTGAAGTGGTAGAGATACAGTGACATGAAAGCTAACAGGAAGTGAAGGCTGTTCAATTGCTTAAGTCTATGTCAGTGGTAGAGTTGTGACTTACTTCCTAAGGCTTGAACATCAGAAGAGAATTATCTAATTTATGGTTACATGTCTTTATTTACTTTTCACCTGTAGAAATCACTGAGCAAAGGGTAGAGATAAAAAGTGAATCTGTTTTTACTTTGAGTGGTCTTCAGATTGGTCTATAGTACCTTTGTTGGAAATCCTCAAGGATGCATTTCAATGAGACACTAGCCATGGGAGGCATAGTAATCATGAATAAGTAAAATGTCCATTATTATTATCTATATCTGTAAAATGTAGTAAATGAAGGAGGGTTAAGTGTCCACATAAAAGATGGTATCTGAGCACAGAGTTTGTTAGGAGAAGAAATTTTTAACAAGAGTCACGAATTATCTCTTTTTTGAGAAGGCAGGTGTTCCAGGCAGAGTTCATTTTTATAAGGATGTTGAAGACTAGTAGCATACTCAAGAGAATATACCCTTAATATTTATTCCTTTCTTATCCATGTTTCTGAAATCTACTGATAACAGCTTTTACTTTTCACTAATGTGTATTTTTTGTGTAAACTTTCATTATTATATTTTCACACATGTATTAATACATCGAATGCCCCTATGATCCTCTTTCTCTATTGCTGGTCACATGCCTTTTCTTTTTTTCTTTTTTTTTTTCTCTTTTGTTTTTTTCGAGACAGGATTTCTCTGTGTAGCCTTGGCTGTCCTGGAACTCACTCTGTAGACCAGGCTGGCCTTGAACTCAGAAATCCACCTGCCTCTGCCTCCCAAGTGCTGGGATTAAAGATGTGCGCCACCGTGGTCCGGCCACATGCCTTTTCTTAATAGTCTCTTTTGATGTTTATGCCTTTTTTAAAAGTCTGGATTTTTCATACCTGAGAAATACTACATTTGGAACTCTTTTGATCTTATGAAATTTAATAGACTTTTTATAACTAAGTGTGACATTGTGAGAATGTATTAGGTTCTAGAAGGATCTCTTATTCTGGCTCCTTGAATGTTTAGATGAATCTTTATCAGTCTTTCATCTGAAGCATTGTTGATATATGGCAAATACATGTCAGTATAATTTAGGGAATAAGTAAGTCTATAAGAATATTCCAATAGAGCCAGATAATTCTATATAGGACACATGGTATGTATTCAAATATCTTTTAAAGATGGTTGTGATGTCAAAAATCTATTCCCAATCTATGGTAAATAATGTCAGAAATTGATAAAAGTTAAAATAAGAGTGGTAGATAATGATCATATAATATTCTACTTCTGAGCATATTTGTATAGTCAAGTTATAAACATCTTGGGTGTACACTGTGTAATTAATTTTATCGTTGTCTACTTGATCTAATAACCTTAGATTACTGTTCTTTCTACAAAAGTCATTTGCTTTAGAAAATTTAAGGACTCTCAGCTCAAGTTCCCTAGTTGGGAAGAATTATCTGCCTCCAGGGAAAAATTCTGTAACTTAAGTTATGAGAGATGGATCCAAGATCCACCTCTTAGAATTGTATTGTCTACTAATTGTTAGGAGAATGTGATAAAGTCCATTCTATTGGGCACAAAGGGTATCTTTCTCTTTTAGAGGATCAATTCTTTAGGTTTGGGACATACAGAGATTTTTCAATTGGCTTTTATCACTGGTGTCCATTACATGTAGTAGTTGGAGCTTACTTAATTTCACCAAACAGTATTTATAATCAAAAATTACATTCCTAGATATACAGTTGACCCACCTTTTAGTCACAAAAAATATAAAAAAGAAAAGAAAAAAGGAGATGGATTAATTTGAAATGAGTTCATATTATTACTTTAAGGCTAACAGTAGGTCTTCAGCCAATAAAAGTTAGTGTTTCTAAAAGTTTCACTAACTTTAATTTGGGAATCTCATCGTCATATTTATAACTACAAACTTTGTTGTTGCTGTTAATCCATCTGTAGGGTGTTTCGTTCCTCTGGTGATTGTTTCCTTTTCTGTGCAGGAGCCTTTTGGTTTCATGAGGTCCAGTTTGCCAGTAGTTGGCAGTAATCACAAGTGACTATAATGAATCCCACTCAGAGTGCTTGTTTATCCCTCTGTCTTAAAGCATGTTCCATTTTTTCCTCTGTCAATTTTAGTTCTAGGTCTTGTATGTGTGTCTTTGACTCATTTGGAACTAATTTACATTCAGGTCATGAGATAGAGATACTGTTTCATGCTTCTGCATGTTGATACCCAGTTTACCTTTGCACCATTTGTGGAAGAGGCCGTCTTTTATTCAATGTATCTTTCTGACACCTTTGCAAAAAATCTGGCTGTAGTAGCTACATGGACTTGAGTCCTTTATTTGGTTTCATTGATCTATTTTAGTGCCTATACTACACACATACAATTTTGTTGTACAACAGGAAGCCTGGCATTATTATTCTTGGATTACTATGGATATTACAGGAATTTTTGTTTCTATATTCATTTTAATATATCATGTTTCTGTTTTGGAATTTTGAAAGGGATTACATTGACTCTGGAGATTGTTTTTGGTGGTAGAGTGATTTTCACAATACTGATTCTTCCAACTCATTAGCATGGGAGGTTCAGGCTGCTTTTTACCAAGGAGTGCCTCTGCACACTGGGGCCGTTATGTTGATCAGTTATACACAAGAAAGTAAACTGACTTTATACAAACACAGTATATCATCAGTGAAAAGTAGCTGGGTCACATTTGGTCTAGAAAACCTGGATTGCATTAACAATGGTAAGATGACAAGTGAGCTAGTGTTTGCAGTAGAGACTCCAAGCATTAAAGTGCCCACGACAAGCTTCAATGGAAAGAGACACCTTTTTCTGAAGTCCCTTCCTCTCCCACACATAGCTTTCTCCTCTCTACTCTGAGCCCCTTTAGTATTTAACGCTTTGCCTATTATATTCATCTTGCTCAAAATAATCTTCCATGTCTGAACACTCTACTTATCTTTTTAGCTTTGGCTGACATTATCTGTAAAGCCTTCCTGAAACTCCAAGAGTGACTGCTGAATGCACAGACAAATGTTTACTCCTGAACTCCATCAATTCTTGTCAACTCTCAGCCACATTGCCTAGATCTCTATTTAAGCCTACATCTCTTCTACCGGACCTCTGAAAACAGCACTATGTTTATTTACTCCAGCCAATAATCTTAAGTTAAATAAACAAGGGGCCTTAGTCAGAGGCTGTTCCTTTTCTTTTTATTAGATATTTTCTTTAGTTACATGTCATATGATATCTCCTTTCCTGGTTTCCCCTCCGAAAAAAAAAGAAAAAAACAAACCAATCCTGTTCTCTCCCTGCTCCCCCTGCTCACCAACCCACCCTCTCCCGCTTCCTGGCCCTGGCATTCCCCTACACTGGGCATAGAACCTTCACAGGGCCAAGGGCAGAGGCTGTTTCTTTATCATGCGTTCTTGGATAACAATTTTTTACAATATAATTTGACTTAGTATAATGACAAGTCAAAATCTAACTGAAATCCATTTATAGTCAGGCACATTGGCTACCTGCTGTGATAAAATACCCTGACAAAAGCAATTTAATGAAGGAAAGTTTGACTCATAGCTTGGGGGTACAGTCCACTGTGTGGTGGGGAAGTCATAGTTGCAAGAGTTTGAGACAGCTGATCATGCTGCTCTTGCAGTTGGGAAGCACAGAGAGATGCTTGCTGGTGCTCAGCCTGCTTTCTTCTTGTCGTTCAGGCCTGAATCCAACCCATGGGATGTTGCTTCCCAGAATTTCTAATCTAAACATTCCCTCATGGGTGTGATAAGAGGCTAACAGGATTTAGAAATCCCTAACGGGAATGACCAGAGGTTTCTTTCCTAGGTGATTCTACACCCTGCCAAGTTGACAATCAACACAAACCATTACATCATGTTTCAGCCAGTCACTTCTCCTTATGTTTCTGTCAACCACAGATAATGAGCTTATCACACTATGGCCAAGTAAAGCATACACCTGATCACACGATTCTCAAATAAAGTAGATGTCTAGCTGCAACCAGCTAGGTTATTTCTCTACCAGATCCAATGACGTTATTTCTCCCTTTGGGTTCATTCTACAGATCTCCCGTTCATACTTCAGGGTAGTGTTTTCTGAACATCTTTTGGTTCTAAGCAAGCAAACATTCTTTATTTAGATAAACTCTCTTCAGCTTAATTTGTTAAAAGTTTTAATTTTAACAAAAAATGCTTTGGTGTCTGGAATATTTCCTACTAAATGAAAAAGTGAAAGAAGAAGTTTATGGAAATGGAAGCCACTGCGTTGCAATCTGCAGCATAGTAAGCCTCAAGAGAGCGTGTTTATTGAGTAACCAATGGGTATGGCTGCACTTTGACAGATTTTGATTTTCTTTTCTTTCTTTCTTTCTTTTCAGTATAGGGATTGAACCTAAGGCCTTCCATATTCTTTGTTGCAATAACTCTACCACTGAACTCCTGATGACTTATGCGTCAACACACAATGCAAACAGGTAGAAATCATGACTTAGGATACTTATGAAAAAAAAAAACTAAGTCATTTTCTCTAACTGAATTCACTTACTTATGCTAAGAGCAGCAGTCTTGTACCGTGTGTAACTTATAATCTATGTCAGGCCATTGCTGTACAACTACCAAATTAAACTCTCAATAGTTGTAGCTTCACAATCTAAATTTTAACTAAAGAACAATTCCATAAAGATAGAAATTGACTGGCTACTTTAAACAAGACTTAAAAGACTGTCCTTACTTATTATCACTGGACTTTAATGTGTTTTGTTAACATACTTGAAGGGTATCGGTCCCATGAGGACTAACTTCCATTAGTCACATCCATATATGATTGATATAAACATAATAATGTTAATGTATTAATTCACATGAAATATGACTGCTATAAGATTGAAAGTAGTTGAAGTTATTTTTCCTATAGAAAATTGTTTAGAAGTGACATAAAAATAATATTCATGGAATAGAGAGATAGCTTAAGAGCACTTGATGCTTTTGCAGAAAACCCAGTTGGGACTTTAGCACTTGCGTGATGTCTTCTAACTACCTGTAAGTCTAGTTTCAGGACATCTGATGCCTTTGTGCCCTCCAAGGGCATTTGCACACATGTGCATATTCATATACTTAAGCACAAACACAAATACCTTGAATAAGTAAATAAATAAATAAATAAGTGTAGCATTTAAAAATTTAGAAGACTAGCTTTTAGTAATAATAATAACAACAACAACAAGCTGTTGAAAGAATGCAGAATAAAATTTAATAATAATAACAACAACAACAAGCTGTTGAAAGAATGCAGAGTAAAATTTAAGCTACCCTGATTTCACTCCTCATATTAATTATTAAACTTTATTTTCAAATAATTCATTTCTCAAAAGTTTACTGAATGCTTCATAAATTCTTGCTGGAATTCAAAGATGAATCATACACAGCCTTTTTCTCCTAAGGAGCACAAGATGTAATTGGCAAAGTTGAGAGTCATAAAGTGAATGATTGATGTGGGATAGGCTTTATAATTTTAGAATGTTTATTTAAAAAGGAAAACACACACAGAATGGTAGGAGCCTGAAGATGATGATAAACTCCATGAAAACAACAGGAGACTCCATAAAAGAGCTGTTCCTGGGATTGACTTGAAAAATGATTAAGCTTTCATTAATTGGAGGAGAGAGAGAGAGGGAGGGAGAGAGAAAGAGGGAAAGGATTAGAAAGGGAGGGAGGGAAAGAAAGGAGAGAGAGAGAGAGAGAGAGAGAGAGAGAGAGAGAGAGAGAGAGAGAGAGAGAGAATGAATTACATAGACAGGAGCCTAGGTAGCATGGCTGCCCTCTGGGAGGGCCAACAAGCACCTGAAAGAGTCAGATTCATATACTTACACCCAACCAATGAAGAGAAGCTAGAGACCCCTGTGGTTGAATTAGGGAAAAGCTGGAAGAAGCTGAGGAGAAGGGTGACCTCATAGGAAGACCAGCAGTCTCAACTAACCTTGACCCCTTAGATCTCTCAGACACTGAGCCGCCAACCAGGTGGCATATGTGAGCTGATATGAGGCCCTGACACACATCAAGCAGAGAACTACTTGGTCTGGCATCATTGAGAGAAGATGCACCTAACCTTCTAGAGACCTGAGGCCCCAGGGAGTGGGGAGGTCGGTCGGGTGAGGGTGGGTGGGTGGGGACATCCTCTTGGAGACAGGGGGAGGAGGTATGGGATGAGGAACAGTCAGAGGGTAGACTTGGAGGGGGATAATGACTGGACCTTAATAAACAAAGAATGAGAGAGAGAGAGAGAGAGAGAGAGAGAGAGAGACAGAGAGAGAGAGAGAGAGAGAGACAGAGAGAGAGAGACAAAGACAGAGACAGAGAGAGACAGAGACAGAGAGACAGAGAGAGAGTAGATAGAGTCAAATAATATCAGGGTCTCAGGTGAAGAACAAGAAAAGGTGGAATAGGAATGAATGGGGTCATTTCTCAGGGCACTGGGGCCTCTCCTTGAGAGGATGAGTCTTCTGGTGACACAAGCAGAGTCTTTGGTGAGTGTGAGAGCTTCTGACAGAAGAGGAATTGGGAGCTCCTGTTTACACAGTGGCAAGGAAACCCTGGGGTCCAAAAATACCATAAGGGTAGACAACTCAGGAAGAGGCTCTGAATGAGACAATTCCTTTCTTCTTCTTAGACACTGTCTCCCATATCATGGACTGTGAGAGTGGGAGTTTGTGGGGAACTCCAAAAACATGTTTATTTTCCTTTTATTATGATTCTTAGGAAGGTGGGAAGCCAAGGGCAGAGAGGTAATTTAGATACATACCCAAGAACCTTCTTGGTTCTTCCAGGCTGTGGCGATAGTACTTATAGGCCTGCACTAAGGCTGCCTTGGTCTTTTCAATCTCAGGTTATACATGACAGCCACTTCAATCTTTTGAATGTTGGAATAAAAGGAACATTAGAAACAGTAGACATTTCCAAGGCCATGCTTGGGCAACCATGAGGATTTTATTTTATTCGAAGGACACTTCAACTACAGGAGCCATGAAATTTTATATAAATTTAGATGAATAAAGTAAGTCTTACTGGAGACTCCACAGGTTTGATGATGGGAACGCAAAGGACCGCAACGCAGTCCCTGAGCTGAGGACAACTTTGTGTTCCAGAGCAGTAGTATGCTTGGGAGTCGGCAGCACAGACCACAGCTTCTGTTTTCGTGGAGTTGGAGTGTGGAAATGGGATGCAGAGTTAATGTGCTATGGCTGAAGGCACTGACTAGTGTTTCAGACATCTGTCCCCCTATCAGTGTGACAAAAGCAGAGGGAAAGTGGACTTTTAGCATTGAGTTGTTTTAAGACCCACGCTGGGTTTTCAGGAGACACGCCCTCTAAGAATAGATGATTTGACTTTTCCTCACTCTGGCAGGTTCCTTCTTAGACATTAGAGTCCCAGAATCAGAGTATGCCATTTTTTCTCTCTTTTCGTTGCAAGTTTTACTTACTCTTCAGATGATAAAAATGCCAGGATGGATACATTTCGAGGAAATGAACAGTTAAAAATGTTGCCTGTTTAAAAATTAAAATTAATTTGCCCTGTGAGTCGTGAGTCTCATTTTAATAGTATACTGAATAATGCAGGAGCTGCAGAGATTTTCTTTTTCTTTTGAAGCATGTTCTGTGGCTTTTGGCTCCTTTTTTTTTTCCTGGGAAACAGCTATTGTAGAGCTGATAATATACAGAATAAATTATCCTGGGCCTGTTTGGTGCAGCACTGTAGAGATATGGATATGGGAAGAACAACCTGGAAGATTTTCAAGAAAGAATAGAAAGGGTTGTAGTTTTACTGTAACCTGTAGGTTTATTTAAGTGAAGCCAGCTGCTGGTTCAAAGTATAGAGGAGGGAGAATCAAATTTGGTGTACTTGTCCTTGAACAAACTGTAAAATTAGAATGCAGCCATTTCCCTTCTGTTCTCCACTCCTTCCCTAATCTTGGAGGTATGTTGGGTGCTGAAGGTTGAATCCAATGCCTCCCTGTGCAAGCACATACTATTCCACGGAGCAATCCCAGAAGTCCCTGCCAGTAATCTTTCTTTTCTTTTCTTTTTAAATTAATTTATTTTTTTGCACTCCACATTCTCCAGTAATCTTTCAGTCTGTCATTTATCAGTTCATGCCACTCTCTGATTCAGAACTTCTTGAGATCAAGAAAGTGCTTTCTTGTCAATGTGGCTGTTTGAATGAGAATGTTCCCCATAGAGGGATTGTTTGAACACTTGGTTTCCAGTTGGTAGCACTCTGTGAGAGGAAGTATGTCACTTTGACAACTTAAAAACTCCTGCCCAATGTCTATTACACTTCTTTTCAGTAGTGAAATGTGAGCTTCCAGATTCCTGTTCATGCTGCTGTACCTGCTATATGTTGCCGTGATTTCCTGCCAAGGTGGACTCTTATCCTTCTTGAATCATAAGTCTAAATAAACCATTTTTTTCCCTGAAAAAAAAAAGAATGTACCTTATTTTTCTTGGTACTCCCAATATTTTCCCACTTCCTGGTCATTCTATAAATGTTTAATTCCTGAATTCTGTGTCTGAGAGAAAGGTCAGTGTATGATTGACCTGATTACAGAATATTTTTTATTTATTTTATTTCTAATAGAAAGAAAAAAAAACACTCACTATGCAAGTTCTCATTGCTTTTTGTTTGTTGATTTTGCTTTGTTTAATAGCCTTGTTCTTTCCCTTTTCATTCATATTCCATTTCAATACCAAGGAACTGGAGGTAATTCACACACTCCCACTCAGATGCCTCCTTTTGTCCTTTGCCCTTGTCCTTACTGATCAGGAGGTGACTGTTCTATGCAGTACTGGTGTTTTGTGCTTTTCTCTGCCTCCTCCACACTTTCCTTCCTCCCTCCCTCCTTCCTTCCCTCCCTCCCTTCCTTCTTTCCTTTTGTGGAAATCTCCACTAGACACAAAGCACACCCTCATCACTGTGCTATTTAAGCAGTGTCCTGAGAAGCAGATACTATTATTGCAAGTTGGATATTTTCAACATATCAAAGTCATTTAACAAACCCTGACAAAATCTTCCTGCAAAGTCTAGTTCAGAAACACAAAACTAGCATCGCAGATCCATGCAGTGGGTTATTCATTTCTTTTCCTTTGAAAAATGGTGATCCCAGTGTGAGCTTCTCCCTCTTTGGGAGTGCTGTCTGTTTTAATCAGTTTTCTTTCCTAGAAAATGTGCTCTCCGAAGTTGTGTTTAGTTTTGATGCAAGCAGAGTGAAATGTAGTAAAGAAGAAAAGGGTTGCCACATGGAGGATGGATTTGTTCTTCAGTGTCTTATGAGTCATTGAAAGGAAAACATTTCAGCTGTCATTTCTACTTAGGAGGGATGATGTGCTTCTGAGCCTTTTAAACTCTGGTGGCAGCAGCCTGAATACAAAGCCTTCTTTTGGGTATTTTTGAAAGGTTTTAGAAAATGCTAGGATTGATTCATTTGGCCAATTAAAAACCCATTTCTTAAATAAACCTAGGCATAAAACAGGCCACTAAATGGCATGTGGCTGTGAAGAACAAGGCAGAACATGCCCAGCCCCTTTGGCGGTGCTAATTTAATGTGCAGAGTGAAGGGGGGCTCGTGCTTTCGGCTTACTTTCCCCATTCACTACAGCTTGGCTCGTTGAATTAGTCTCTGAAAATGTGACTTTAAGTCTTAAGGAGGATGTCCAGAAGTAGGTCAGGATGGTGGGGTGAGGGATGGTGAGGTTTCTGTGAGTTTTCTTGATCTCTACTCATCTCAGATAGGGAACACATGATAGGCAAAAGCAATCCTTCCACTAAAGTCCAGCTTACTGAGCCAATGAGTTTGCTGGGATTATTTACAGGAACATGAGTAAATACAGCTCTATCACTAAAAAAGTCCACTCCAACACAGGTGGGACTAAAGAAGTTTGTATTCCTTGAAATCTGACTTGGTATCCTCTCTTCAGCAATCATTACTAGTTGTAAAACCTTGGGGAGGGGCCTTACGTATCTTACAAGCTTCAGGAGCTTCCTCAGATTTCTGAGTTGGGTTTACTTTCTGAGACTTAAACAGACTCCCTCTAAGAGGGACTGTTTCTTCTATTTAGAGGAATTAACTACAAGATATTTAAGAAACTAGACTTGTACATTATAAAAGTACCGTTCTTCATTTTCTTCCCAGAGAAAGGCCCTATGAAAAGATCAATTAACCAACAGTCAGAAAGGAATTTGGACACAAATGAGTTTCATGCAGACTGATACAGCATCTCTCCATCTTTCTGGTCTCATGCATTTCTACATCCTGCTGAATTCATGATCTAATTTAGGAAGAGATCCCTATCACCTTCTGTTATGGTCCTTTAACTCCTTTCAGACTATAACATGTTTGTCAGCACCTTCTCCAAGATCCTTTTTATAGACATCTCCACAAGGGATGGGAGATAACAGAAAGAATGTCAGTATAGAGACAAGAGAGTATAGATACAGTGTAAATATTGTTACTGCTCACTGTGTGATTTTGGGAAAATTAATCTTTCCCAAGAGTTTATTTCCTTATATATAAAATAAGCAAGATATGTCCTCATGGAATGATTAGGACAGAATAATATAAGAATGTATGTGGTTTGATATATATCTTATTTCCTTTCATAGTTGGACTTAATATCAACATCTATTAGATGACTGGAAAGTTTCCATTTCTGCCATGTTTCTTCTGACACACACACACACACACACACACACACACACACACACACACACACA
>JADRCD010119306.1:0-14790 GCA_019843815.1 Montemys delectorum
CTCCCCTAGCAGGGAGGGGGCAGAGATGGTCTCTGATCCAGCTCTGTAGCTCAGAAGCTGAGAGGCTCCTGTCCCTGCAGTCCTGCAACTCCCCTGCAATTCCTGAGGCCTATGCCTCCCAGCTAGTCCTGCCTTAGCAAGACCCCAGAGAGAAAATGGGGATCTCACCTGAGTCCTTGGGCTGAAGCTCTCCACTAGCAGGCAGGGGGAAGAGCAACCGTGATAAAAACTGCATGGTATTGGTACAGTGACAGGCAGGTTGATCAATGGAACAGAATTGAAGACCCAGAAATAAACCCATGCACCTATAATCACTTGATCTTTGACAAAGGAGCTAAAACCATACACTGGACAAAAGACAGCATTTTCAACAGATGGTGCTGGCTCTACTGGCGGTCAACATGTAGAAAAATGCAAATCGACCCATTCCTTTCGCCTTGTACAAAGCTCAAGTCCAAGTGGATCAGGGACCTCCACATCAAACCAGATACATTGAAACTAATAGAAAGTAAAGTGGGGAAGAACCTTGAGCAAATAGGCACAGGGGAAAATTTCCTGAAGAGAACCCCAATAGCTTCTGCTCTAAGATCAAGAATTGACAAATGGGACCTCATAAAGTTGCAAAGCTTCTGTAAGGCAAAAGACACTGTCAATAGGACAAAACAGCAACCAACAAATTGGGAAAAGATCTTTACCAACCCTATATCTGATAGAGGGCTAATATACAATGTATACAAAGAACTCAAGAAGTCAATCTACAGAGAACCAAATAACCCTATTAAAAAATGGGGCATAGAGCTAAACAAAGAATTCTCTACTGATGAACACCAAATGGCTGAGAAACACCTAAAGAAATGTTCAACATCCTTAGTCATCAGGGAAATGCAAATCAAAACAACACTGAGATTCCACCTCACACCAGTGAGATTGGCTAGGATAAAAGACTCAGGTGACAGCAGATGCTGGAGAGGTTGCGGAGAAATAGGAACACTCCTTCATTGCTGGTGGGATTGCAAACTGGTACAACCACTCTGGAAATCAGTGTGGCGGTTCCTCCAGAAATTGGACATAGTTCTACCAGAGGACCCAGCCATACCACTCCTGGGCATATACCCACAAGATGCTCCATCATGTAATAAGGACACATGCTCCACCATGTTCATAGCAGGCTTATTTATAATAGCCAGAAACTGGAAACAACCCAGATGTCCCTCAACAGAGGAATGGATACAGAAAGTGTGGTACATCTACACAATGGAGTACTACTCAGCTATAAAAAACAATGAATTTATGAAATTCTTAGGGAAATGGATGGATCTGGAGAGTATCATCCTGAGTGAGGTAACCCAATCACAAAAGATCACACATGGTATGCATTCTCTGATAAGTGGTTATTAGCCCAGAAGTTTGGAATATAGGAAGAATGACCCACAAACCACAAGAAACTTAAGAAGAAGGAAGACCAAAAGGTGGACATTTCATTCCTTCTTAAAAGGGGGAACCAAACACACACAGAAGGAGTGGCAGAGATTAACTATCAAGCAGAGACTGAAGGAAGGACAAGCATATAGCTATCTCCTGAGAGGCTCTGACAATACCTGACTAATACAGATGTAGAGGCTCACAACCATTCATTGAACTGAGTACACTGTCCCCAATGAAGGAGTTAGAGAAATGTTCTATGGAGCTGAAGGGTTTGCAGCCCCTTAGGACAAACAACAATTACTAACTAGTACCCTCAGAGCTCCCAGGGTCCCAACCACCAATCAAGGACTATACAGGGTGGGACTGAATGTTCTGGCAGCATGTGTATAGTAGAGGATTGCAAATTCGATCATCAGTAGGAGGAAAGGACCTCGGCCTTGTGAAGGTTCTGTGCCCTAGTGTAGGGGAATGCCAGGGCCAATAAGTGGGAGAGGGTGGGGTGGCAGGCATGGGGAGGGGGGAGGCAAAAGGAGTTTGTTCTTGTTGTTTTTGTTTGTTTGTTTGTTTGTTTGTTTTTTGGAGGGGAACCTGGGAAAGGGAAAATTTACATGTAAATAAAGAAAATATCTAAAAAAAAAAAAAAAAAAACTGGTGAGAAAAACTCTGTTCCTTTTTCAAAATGCACCTTTATCCCCGAATGTGATTAAACTAAATGTACATTTAAGCACTAAAAGTAACAAGTTCCTGCTTAGCTTTTCCAAGAAGCACACCCACATTCACTCTGTACTGTGTTGTGTGTAGTGTCTATGTTAAATTAGTTCCTTTTCTGCTATATCGTATTGCAAATAGTCAGAGAAATGTGAATGACAATGTATGTGAAAGTAAGTTCAAACAATGTCCTGTCATAAAGTAAATTAATTAAATATAGAAGTTACTAACTGCCTCTGAAACACGGCGAGAAAAACTGCTGGATTCCTCTACAAAACACTCCTCTATTGCCTAATATCTGTAAACTAAAAGTCCAATGGAACACTAAAAGGAAAACTTTCCTGATTAGTTTCTCAGAAAGAACAGAGATGCATTCGGTTTCCAATGTGTTTTTTGTAGCATCTATGTTAAAGAAGGTTTCTTTCTGCAATAATGTTTCGTGTTGTGCGAAACATTAATGTGAATGTACGTGAAAGTAAGTTCAGTCAGTGTCTGGTCACAAACAATACCATTATGCATAGAAGTTACAAACTGCTTTTAAAACCTGGTGAGAAACACTCTTTGTTTCCTTTTCAAAATGCACCTTTATCGCCTAATGTGTTTAAACTAAATATACAGTTAAGCACTAATAGGAACACTTTCCTGATTACCTATTCCGAGAAGAATACCTGTATTTGCTCTGTACTGTGTTTTGTGTATCGCCTATGCTAAAGTAGTTCTGCTTCCACTGTAGCATATTGCACACAGTCAGAGAAATGTGAATGCCAAAGTATGTGAAAGTAAGTTCAAACAATGTCCTGTCATAAAGTAAATCAATTATGCATAGAAGTTACTAACTGCCTGTGAAACATGGCGAGAAACACTGTTGGTTTCCTCTATAAAATACACCTCTATCACCTAATATCTTTAAACTAAAACTCCAATTGACACTAAAAGGTAAACTTACCTGATTAGTTTCTCAGGAAGAAAGAAGACTCATTCATCTTCCAATGTGTGTTGTGTAGTGTCTATGTTAAAGTAGTTTTCTTTCTGCTATAACACATTACACAGTCTTGTGTGGAACATGTATGTGAATGTACGTGAAAGTAAGTTCAATCAGTGTAAGGTCATAAAAGAAATCCATTACACATAGAAGTTACAAACTACTTTTAAAACCTGGTGAGAAAAACTCTGTTTCCTTTTCAAAATGCACCTTTATCCCTTAATGTGCTTAAACTAAATGTACAGTTTGGCACTAAAAAGAACACTTTCCTCATTAGTTTTTCAGAGATGAAGTCCCGCATTTACTCTGCACTGTGTTTTGTGTAGCATGTATGTTAAAGAGGCTCTTTTTGCACTATAAGTCTCTGCACACTTTCAGAGAAATATAAATGCCGAAGTATGTGAAAGTAAGTTCAAACAATGTCCTGTCATAAAGTAAATCAATTATGCATAGAAGTTACTAACTGCCTTTGAAACATGGTGAGAAACAGTATTGGTTTCCTCTAGGAAACACACCTCTATCGCCTAATGTCTATAAACTAAAAGTCCAATTGAATACTAAAAGGAAAACTTTCCTTATTAGTTTCTCAGGAAGAACAGAGACGAATTCAATTTCCAATGTGTTCTGTGTAGCATCTATGTTAGAGTAGTTTTCTTTCTGCTATAACAGATTACACAGTGTTGTGTGAAACGTGAATCTGAATATACATAAAAGTAAGTTCAATCAGTGTCCAGTCATAAAGGAAATCCATTATGCATAGAAGTTACAAACCGCCTTTAAAACCTAGTAAGAAACACTCTCCCTTTCCTCTACAAAATGCACCTTTATCACCTAATGTGTTTCAACTAAATGTATAGTTCAGAACTAAAAGGAACACTCTCCTAATTAGTTTTTCCAAGAAGAACAACCTGTATTCACTCTGTACTGTGTTTTCTATAGCGTCAATGTTAAATAAGTTCTCTTTGTGCTATAATGCACTTTATACAGTCAGAAAAATATGAATCACTATGTATGTGATAGTAAGTTCAAACAATGTCCTGTCATAAAGTAACCCAATTATGCACTGAAATTACTAACTGTCTTTGAAACATGGTGATAAACACTGTTGTGTTCCTCTACAAAACACATCTCTATCACCTAATGTCTTTAAACTAAAAGTCCAATTGAACACTATAAGGAAAATTTTCCTGATTAATTTCTCAGGAATAACAGAGACAAATTCAGATTCCAATGTGTTTTTTGTAGTGTCTTAGTTAAAGTAGTTTTCTGTATGCTATAACACATTCCACAATGTTGTGTGAAACATGAATGTGAATGTATGTGAAAGTAAGTTCAATCAGTGTCTGGTCATAAAGGAAATCCATTACTCATTGAAGTTACAAACTTCGTTAAAAACCTGGTGAGAAACTCTTGGTTTCCTCTACAAAACACACCTTTATCACCTAATTTGTTTACAGTAAATGTACAGTTAAGCACTAAAATGAACACTTTCCTGATCTTTGACGAGAACACCCACATTCACCCTGCACTGTGTTTTGTCTACTGTCTCTGTTAAAGTAGTTCTCTTTCTGCTATAACACATTGCACACAGTCAGAGAAATTTGAATGCCAAAGTATGTGAAAGTAAGTTCAAACAATATCCTGTATAAAGTAAATCAATTACTCATAGAAGTTAGTAACTGTCTTTGAAACATGGCGAGAAACACTGTTGTTTTCCTGTACAAAACACACCTCTCTCTCATAATATCCTTTCAATTCTTTCTGGCACTCAGTTATATCATAACTTACCTGCCAGCTGATCAGGAGTTTGCACATTGGTGTTCCTTTTCCTAACTAGGAGTAATCCATTGAAAAGAGCCTCTACCAATCCCGATTTTTGACATGATACCTGCTGAAAATAAGAGGGGCAGTTCAGGTTGTGCCACTCCTGGTCAATGTAGGAGTAGCTATAGGTGCTGGTACTGGACCAGCAGAGCCTACTACTTCCCTAATCCTACACAGGAAGTTCTCTTCCCCACTTGACTACATTTTTCAGGAGTGTCTGAAACAATGCTGACCATCCAGAAACGTATCGACTCTTGGCAGGGGACTAGATGACCTGACAGCTAAAGAAGGTGGTCTTTGCCTGTTTCTCCCAGAAGAATGTTGTTTCTGTCAATAAATTTTGGATAGTAAGAAATAAAATCCAGCAGCTACAATCAGACATCCAAAATTTCAAGGAATAATGTGAGGCCTCCAATTCCAAGGTTTTTTTTGAAAACCTTATATGAGAAAGGATATTGCCCTTCATAACGCCTCTTCTCCTCATTTTCCTGGCGTTACTATTTCCTCCCTGCCTTATTAACCTTGTTTCCACATCCCGTAAATGAAAAATTCAAAAAATTTCTAACCAAACAATTAATCAGTCACTTTTACAGGATTACCAGCCTCGGTGCATAGAGGAGCCTTATACAAATGACTATCAAGTGGACCCTGGTCAGACAGTGGTGGCACACGCCTTTAATCTCAGCACTTGGGAGGCAGAGGCAGATGGATTTCTGAGTACAAGGCCAGCCTGCTCTACAGAGTGAGTTCCAAGACAGCCAGGGCTATACAGAGAAACCCTGTCTTGAAAAAAAATTGGACCCCAATGGTGAAAGTCAGCTACACAGCAAATTGATGAAGCCCCTAAACAGCATGAAGGGGTTTAAGAGATCTGATACCCTATTCCCTTTTCACCATCAGCTAACACACACACATACACACACACACACACACACACACACACACACACACAATTTTTTTCTCTCTGTATTAGAAAAAAAGGAGGTATATTAGCATCAGAAGTGGTTTACCACTATCCTCTGAATCCAGTAATGACATCATTCTTAGGCAACAAGGTTCCCTTGCATCTTTGCCATGGCAACTAGCACACACTCACAGCACATGCCTCGCCCACATTACTTATGCACGGTGATGTGCATGATCAATTACCTGGCATCTACATCAAAGCCTGAATAAAAGACAGAGACTCCATCCCCATAAAAGACAGAGACTCCATCCTCTTTTCCTCTTTTTAATCTTTTCCTCTATTCTTCCCCCATTTAATAAAAAAAACCCTTCTTGTAAGATTTGCTGGCCTGAAGTGATGCATCCAGAAAGGAGCCACCTTTCAACTGAGTTTGTTTGCATTCAGAAAGGAGCCTGTGATGGTTAGTGTTAAGAATTTCACACAAGCTAGAGTCATTTGGGAAGAGGCATTCTCAATTGACAAAATACATTCATAAGACTGGTTTGAAGGCAAATCTGTGGTTCAGTTTCTTAATAGTGATTTTTTGTGACTTGCATGGCTTGGATTCTCAAACCTCAGTAGAGCCTATGAAGAATGAAGGGAAGATCGACACAGAAACAAACATTCAGTAAAATTAGGAAATGTTCTAACACCTCCCTACCCAACTAAGAACTTCAGTATGTTTATTAGATATGGCTGAGAGGTAGGACTTAGCTAGTCTCTCTGGGAGGTCTGTGCGGTGACTGCTTTCAAGCTGTAAACATCCTTGGGGAGGAAGCTGCAGTTGTGATCTTGTACACACTGATCAATCTTTTATAAACACCCAGACTCAGATTCACAAGGAAAGCTATGTCATTTCTCTTGGGCCTGGTCCATATAAGGAGACAGCTTTGCTAAATGTTCTATGTGTCCAAAATTTTGAAATTCCTAGCATGGTCATGACCTTGTCAAAATACACAGTATTCAGGAATTCCTCTGCACCATACAGTGATTGATATCAGAGGGCCCAGCCAATGTAGTTGGTACCATGATCTAGGACTGAGCAAAGCAATGCAGACCAAGCCAGTAAACAGTAATCCTATATGACCTCTGCATTAGGTCCTGTCTCAAGACCCCAGTTCATTTGAGTTCTTCTATTTTTTGTTTTTAACCTACCAGAATGACTTTATTTAAGTACACTGGGTCCCACAAGGCAATGTGGCTTTGCAAGTCTGTGCAAGGGACAGGCTTAGGCTAATAGAGGTGAGCTGGTTAAGCACACGGCAGTCCATGGGTTGCTGTCATTCAAGAAACTAGGGGGCCTGGGCTGCCAGCTCAGACCTGGCCTGCTGTGGCTCTCTCTCTCTAGGGTAGGCAGGTGGCCTGGTGTTGAGGCCCTGGTCTCTCTCTCTCCTCCTGGGGCTGGTCTGTTTGCTGCATGGCACCTTAATTAAAAGGGAGGCAATGTATGAATGAGTTATTTTATTGTAGGAAGGGGAAATATGCTGGTTGAGTAGAGAGAAGGAAAGGAGAGGAAGGAGAGAGAGAGAGAGGAAGGAAAAGAGGAAGGAGAGAACAAAGAGCAGAGAGGAGAGAGAGGGGGCAAGAGGGTAAGAGTTAGTAAGTGTGAGAGGGATAAGAGAAGAAAACAAGAGAGTGAGAGAGAACAAGAAAGAGAACAAGAGAAGAAGAGAGTGAGGAGGGGGCAAACCTCCCCTTTTATTGTATGGGGCTTGGCATGCCTGGCTTGTGGTTAGATGACTGTGTGTAAGGTCCAGCTAGAATGCTGGGAGTTTGAGGCAGTGTCTGCCTGATAGAGTACACATCTCCTGCAGGGGCAGCTGTGAGGGGTCTGGGCTGAAATCTGAACTATGGTCTCAGGAGCAATTCATTGAATGCCTATTGTCCATCCTGAGCAGATGCTCAGTGGGTCTCCGAGGTTTGAAGTGGCTCTACTGGACTCTGGCTGTCAGAACTGCTCACTGCCCCACAGGTTGCCACACTGATTCCACACACAATAGCTTCACTTTACATCTGGCAGAGGCATAAGATGGTGCAGAAAGAATACTGTCTGTTATTTGGAACTGAGATGAGACTTGGTATCACTGATGATGGTGCTGGTGAAGACAGGCTCACCCTAGCTTTGTACTGAGTACAAAGGGCCTTGGACCACTTCAGAGAGCAAGTCTGGAGCCGATCAAAGAGCACCCGAGTCTAGCACCTTCTATTAATTCTGACCAAACCAGAATGGGCCTCCCTGACACTTTGACTTAGTTGCCTGGTCAATTGGAGTGGCAAAAGGCAGCATGGTTAACTGCAGCTTGCTCTGTGTTAAAGGGTCTCGATCTCCAACACTCCTCCCTCACAAGGGGCCTCTGCCAAAGAGTGATCCTACATCTTTTCTTAGAAAATCCAACCATAACCAGCCTTCTTGGTCTAAAGCAGTGAGCAAGTGGGGCTAGGAGAAAGGAAGAGGCTAGCTGTGGTGCCTTCATGTGCAGCCTCCAATCTCACAGGGTCCTGAGGCTCATGACTTCTGTCAGTTCACCATCAGCAAGGAAGGACAGAGCCCCTGATACTGTGGAAAGTCTAGGTGCTGTAAACATTAGTGTAAGCAAGGTGACCAGTGCGCAGGAGACAGAGAGCCCTCTCTGTAGTCCCTTAGTGAACAAATACAACAATAAATAAAACCTTGGTGATGGCATCAAAACCAGCTTATATGAGAAGCAAACAGTGGGACCTGGAGCCCACAGTCCTTACATTGTCCCAGGACCCCTGGATGTGGCTGGGGCTTGTAAGTTAACCTTGAAGCAATCTCTTGTCCTCAAGTGCCCAGAGTTGTCCTAATTCCTACCTGGTTCCAGGTTGAAATGAGTGTATCCTGCTCTTTCCTGAACCCAGGCTCTAACCACTGCTAGAGTGCTGTTTTAGTCTCCCAAACACAAACTGAAACAAAATCAGACAGAACTTAACCCATGCCCCAGTTCTCTCTTGATCGAGAGGTATAGACAGCACAGAATGACAAACAGGAGAGAGCGCAGCTGCCTCTGACCTCAGGGCACTCTGGGTTGAGGTGGGGCCAGCCCAGCCAATATTGGCAACATCAAGGTCTCTCTATGGTAGTAACCATAGTTCCACACAGCTAGGCAAAGACCTGCCTGAGAACAGAGTGAGTCTCTTCCAGAGCTCTTCTAGTAAGAGGCCAGTTAGTAGTCAACCCACAGATCTCAGGCCATCATCACCATGGTAGGTAGTTTAATGTTCTCTGGGCCACATGGCACTACACAGTCACATACACTCAGACCATACCCACACACTCACTCATACATACACACAAGCAGTTCCTCTCAAACACTCCAACTCAAGAAAGCCAGTTTTAAAGTGGAGGTAACATCAGTGGTGGTGATGTTGATTTTCCTGTGGTTGGATTGGGCACCATCTTCTTCATATTCCTTTTGAGAGACCCACATTTTCTTAAAGGTGTCCAGAGAAGCAAGTATAGAGCCTCCAATCAATGTGGATACAGCTTCTCCTGGGGTGCAGATATTCTGATCTTCACATCTTTTGGAACTAGTTTCTTCATTTGACTCAGTAGCCTATCTCCAAAACCTATGAACAGAGTAGAATCTCCTGAGGCGACAATGTTGGAAAAAAGTGTATGTGGTAAGTCCATATCTGACTTCTGGATAGGAAACACCAACACTTCACGGATACCTCCACTCTCCTCAACAATCAGGTCTGGCCTGAACAGCAGCTCAGGGGCCCAGAACCTGGAAGGGCCGATCTCAATGGTACGGCCATCGGCAGGCAGTAATGAGCATTCTCCATCTCCAGTGGGGGTTTATGGACAGGTAGCAAGCTCTTCCCTTTATGGCCTTGACAATCTCAAACTCGAAGGAGGAGTGGAAATCATAGCCCTCCTTCCATAGGTAGAGGCAGGAGAAGTGTGAGACATCTTGGCAGGCAATGTCGATGTGCATAATGGAATTAGGTATGGTGAAGCTGTCATAAATCAGGACCACATGGGTGATGCCTCTCTAGAATCTAACACCAGGCCTGTGGTTCTGCCTGTGGCATAAAGGGTAAGAACAGCTTGCATAGAGATGAAGAGAGCTAGCACATTGAAGGTCTCAAGAAAACTTCTGTAGCTCTTTCCTGGATTTTCCAAGGGTTTAAAGGTGCCTCTGTCAGGAGCACAGACTGCTGCTCTGAGAAAGTCTGCAGCTGGTCTTTAGAATAGACATACTTCTAGATGCATTACATGTCATTCCAGTCTTTGACGATGCCATGTTCCATGGGGTAGCAGACTAACAGCAGCCCCCAGTGCTCCTCAGCTTTGGGGCCAATGAAGATCTTCCTTTGAGGGCTCCTACCATGGCAGGAACATGTTTGGGTCTGCCCACATAGTTTGAAAAGCAGTATTTGGGGATCTGATCACCAGCAAAACCAGCTTTAGTTACACTGAATCTGTTGTTGATCACAACAAGCTGGTTGGTGATCACATACTAGGACTCTATGGCAGAGGGATCTTTACCTTCAAGGAAGGAACTGCCAGCCCAGTTGGCAGCAAACACCACTGACCTCATTTGAGTACTTGTTCTGCCTTTCCCAGCAGTGGACTCTTAGAGGAAAGTGAAAGAAACCCTTCCTACTCTAAGTTGATTTTGGTCATGTTGTATCGTAGCAATAGAGATCCTAACTGAAACAGAGCCACCATGACTGACATATTGTTGTATCATAGCAATAGAGACCCTGATTGAAACAGAGCCACCATGACTGACATGTTATTGTATCATAGCAATAGAGACCTTGACTGAAACAGAGCTACCATGACTGACATGTTGTTTTATCATAGCAATAGAGACCCTGACTGAAACAGAGCTACCGCAACTGACAATCCTGACTGAAACAGAGCCACCATGACTGACATGTTGTTGTATCACAGCATAGAGACCCTGACTGAAACAGAGCCACCATGATTGACATGTTGTTTTATCGTAGCAATAGAGACCCTGACTGAAACAAAGCCACTACGACTGACAACCCACTAGGGTACCCCTGTAAAGCCCAACCACCTCCATTTTTTAAGAAATTCCATTTTATGCAAGACCAGGAGCTAAACTCCAATTACAGGAAGAAAATCAATCCTCCTGAGCAAGCTTTGTATGGCAACACACCCCTCTTAGGAACAGCCAGTCAGTTATAACAGAAGGGTCAAGGCACAAACAGTTAACTTAGCCATTTAGTTTGTCAACTGATTTTTGTCCCAGTGTTCAGTTCTTGGAGATTATACTATTATTCAGTTTTTAAAATATTAACTTGCTGACCTGTATAGAAATTCCCAAAGCTTGCTGTAACTATAATACCCTGACCCTCTCCAACTGGGAAGGTGAAAGACCCTCCTCACAAGCTCATTATAAAAACCCTTGTGTCCGAGACTTGGGCTCAAGCTTTGCAGCCAGTCTCACAACACTCAGAGAAAGCTCCACTCCCATGCGCTCAGACACACCCAGGATCAGAGGTGAGGAGGAACCAGCATTTGTCCCAACACTGGGAGTAACTAGGACCAGCAGGACCAGGCACACAGGAGCCCCGCCAGCTTAGTGACTCAGGTTCCTTCCTGTCTGTCTGGGTTGGTGTCCTGAGCAGACCTAGGGTGCAAGCTCCACAGCCAGTCCCACAACACACAGAGAAAGTCCCACTCCCAGGTGATCTAACAAGCTCAGGATCACAGGATCACAGATTCACAAGATCACAGAGACAGCTTGACTCTGAAGAGTTCTGACACAACTAGGATCACAGGAAGGACAGGCTCCAGGCAGATTTAACAAGGGCAGGTAGCACTAGAGATAACCAGATGGCAGGCGGTAAGCATAAGAAAGTTAACAACACAAACCAAGGTCACTTGGCATCATCAGAACCTAATTCTCCCACCATAGCAAGTCCTAGACACACCATTACACTGGAAAAGCAAGATTCCGATATAAAATCACTTATCATGGTGATGATACAGGACTTTAAGAAAGACATAAATAGCACCCTCAAAGTAATACAAGAGAACACAGGTAAACAGCTAGAAGTCCTACAAGAGGAAACACAAAAATCCCTTAAAGAACTAGAGGAAAACACAATCAAACAAGTGAAGGAAATGAGTAAAACCATTCAGAATCTAAAAATGGAAATAGAAATAATAAAGAAAACAGAAAGAGAGACAACCCTGGCCATACAAAACCTAAGAAAGTAATCAGGAGTCATCATCAACAGAATACAAGAGATAGAAAAGAGAATCTCAGGGGCAGAAGACACCATAGAAAACATTGACACAACAGTCAAAGAAAATGCAAAAATCAAAAAGCTCCTAACCCAAAACATCCAGGAAATCCAGGACACAATGAGAAGACCAAACCTAAGGATAATAGGTATAGAAGAGAGTGAAGATTCCCAATCTAATGGGCCAGCAAATATCTTCAACAAAATTATAGAAGTAAACTTTCCTAATATAAAGAAAGAGGTGCCCATGAACATACAAGAAGCCTGCAGAACTCCAAATAGACTGGACCAGAAAAGAAATTCATCCCATCACATAATACTAAAAACACCAAATGCATTAAACAAAGAAAGAGTTTTAAAAGCAGTAAGGGAAAAAGGTCAAGTAACATATAAAGTCAGGTTTATTAGAATTACACCAGACTTCTCACCAGAGACTAGGAAAACTAGAAGATCCTGAACAGATGTCATACAGACCCTCCAAGAACACAAATGCCAGCCCAGGCTACTATATCCAGCAAAACTCTCAATTACCATAGATGGAGATACAAGATATTCCATGACAAAACAAAATTTACACAATATCTTTCCACAAATCCACTTTCAGCTTGTTTGTTTCTGACAGTGTCTGGCTGTGTACAACATAAGGGTCTTGAAATCTTGCTTCTCATTTCTCAGCCTCTCTATTAGTTGTATTGTTTATTTCATGTCTTTACACTATACTATGGATTTCAGAACAGCTTATATATTTCAAAAGTATTTATATACACCAAAGAAACATTGAAGATTAACTATGGAGGTTGCTTGTAAGAGAACAATAAGGAGACTCAATGCTTTGCTTGAAGTTTGTAACTCTTGTATCAAGTTTGAAGAAGAGGACTTTAGAAGTTACTCTTTCTCTGAGATAAATGTTTTTCCAAATTATCACAGCTAATGAACCAAATTCTTACCCTCACCTAATGTCTGTGCCACCCTCCAAGCAGAAACATTGTTCATTGAAACAGTTGATGAATGACTTTATGGATAGACCATATTAATACACATACCATTTCTTAAAAGAATGTAAGCTGTTCTCTGTGGGCTGAGAATAAAGTCACTCACTCAAGTCAAATACTTTTGACTATAGCAGGAAGTCTGTAGTTTAAAATTGTGCCTTCAATTCATTCCTTGGTGCAGCACAACTGTCAACTATCAGCTTAACTATGATGGAGGTAAAATCATTTGGTGAAGTGAGGGTCATTGAAGTACAGCCTTATTAAAATGAAATTCAAAGTCTAAAAATTTTTCTTATTTTGGGCTTGTACCACAGTAAGAGCCAAGATTTTAAACTCTACTACATACAAAACAAACAAACAAACACAAAGACATTATATATTTATGTTCGTTTAAGAAAATGCTAGTAGTGATGTATTATTTTGAAATATAGAGTTAATATGTTTGGAGTTAAAATTTATATTGAGAAAAACATATGTATTTTCAGTAATGCTGTAGACAAGCTTCTACATAACACTGTTAAATTGATTGTTGTTTTAGATCAAACAACTTTTATAATACTCATTTTTATTGTTATAATATTTTATAAATTTTAAGGAATATGACAAAAAAAGATATTGTAGGTATTGAAGAGTGGGTCTCTGGGAGGAGTTGGGGTACAAAAGGGAAACAAGAATGTGATTTAATTCTATTTAGTTAATATATGTTTTTAAATGTTAACAAATTCAGATAAATTGAAATCATGTAACTTTTCTCATCATAATGCAATAAAAGTTTAAAAAAATTTCTTGAAATGATTTTTTTACTTTCTAAAAGAACTTTCTATAGAACTTAAAACTAATACGTTAAAAAATTTCAAGTTTCTGTCAGCCATTTGATTAAACAATAACTTACTAATCATTTTTAGGAACTTTGGTTTCTTCCTCATATCCAGAAACTAAGCCAGTGTAACTAGATAATTTCATCTATACACAATATCCAACCATACATGCATATGCATATTATGTAAATATTTTTATACACTATAATGACACTTCATCTTAAACTTCAAGGTTTTTCTTTTATGCACATCAGGTAAAAATAGTCTAACAGCATTATTTTCTACTTGTCATGAAACAATTGCACCTTCAATTAAAAAATTGAGCACAATTACAATTAGTAGTAACTGCTTTACAGAACATAATTCCAGTTTCAACTGGAAAAACGTCTACCAACATTTATAATATCCAAACAAAATTTGCAATTTCAGTCAGATGTATAAAAGTGCCCAGCCTAGAGAACCAACTGGCTACATGGTACATGAACCATAGAGAGGTTCACTAATAGATGAAAAGTATGTTAAAGTAAAATTTTGACCATCGTCTTTGGATAATACTATTAGGTTAAAGATAATGTGTGCTTTTATACAACTTTTTCTACTATATTTAAAGACATACTACTTTCCTAAAACACAGTCTCAGTCATGTCTCTATTCTGCAAACAACACTGTCAGTAAAGCAAGATTCAAGCCTATCACTTCACCTAATACCAAACAGAGCTATTCTGAGTACACTGCAATAGCACACAGTCAAAAAAAATTACTCAGTATTTCTTTTTCACTTATTTAAGTGCCTCAATGATCTATAAAAAACACCACCAAAATCACAAAACAATATCTGGCTTCAGT
>JADRCD010119307.1:0-31611 GCA_019843815.1 Montemys delectorum
ACACACACACACACACACACACACACACACACACACACACAGGCTATCCTAACCTGTTTAGTCTATGTAATGTTACTTGCTTGTATTTACTTTCATGGCTTGACCATTTGATATTAATGTTCTTTTCCCTGGGGAAGACTATTATCTCACTTTTAGCATTCCTGAATTGCTTGTAGTCTTCTATGTAGGGTAGAGGCCTCTTGGGATTCCCCTCCCTACCTCGCTTATTGCCCTCAAGTATGTTACCATGTGCAGGTCATGTTTAGGCAGTCATATTGCTGAGACCTTATGAGTATAGCCTCTAACATTCTTAAGAGACACAATCTTAAGACACAATCACAACAAATCCCCTGGTCCCCCAGCTTCAAAAATTGTTTCTGCCATGGCTTCTCCATTGACCCCAGAGCCTTAGGCACTGGAGTTGTGTGATAGATTTATCCCCTCTCCATTTTGATTGGTTGTGGTTTTCTATAGTAGCCTCCATCCGTCACAAAGAGAAGTTTCCTTGGCAAGTGATGAGAACTGTACTCACCTGTGGGCATAAGGACAAATATTTAGAATATACTTTGGTTTTGTACATTTTTAGAAATTCTCAAGGGTCAGCTAATTACTATAAAATGAAAACAAATGCATATGTGTTAGAGAAATAGAAAATATCATCTAATTTAGTGTCATTTACATAGATAGAAGCAAATTTTAGAAGGATGATGTCTACTATTACAATGACCGTGCAGTATCTTATGTCCGTTGGCAAAAGCATGAAATTAAACTGGCATTGCTTTGTCAGCCTTGTCTACACAGGCCTGAAACTAAAAGACAGTAAAGAATTACTATTCATAATTATGTGTTATAGTAAGTAGCCTTTGCAAAAACAAACTGTGAAATCCTTCAATTTAGTCAGACATATAACTGAAGCACAGCCAGGTAGAGTGCTTGTTGGAAATAACAAGAAATATTGCCCATATTAATCCCTGAAGTGATAATGAAACAGTGTTTAAACACTTATTGCTATATTTCTCTGTTACTTTTGCTCTTGTGTATAAAGTTGTGGTAAGGTTTTTGTATGTTTTTGTTTTCTTTGTTATGGGAATTATATGTGGTCTACATTTGAACTACTTTAGGCATTTTAAAAGAGGAAAATATTAGAAAATTTACAGCTAGGTCTTCAACTTTCATTTCACACTGTGGTCTATTAGGAAACTTGGATCTGATAATCCAGTAAATTCCCTTGTGAAGGAAACGGTCCTTGTTAAACCTCTGTGGTTTGGTATAGACAGACCTTTGGAGATTAATTCTTCCATTTCTTTACCATTACTTCCAAACTAATTTAAATCATTTACTAAATTGTCCTTATATTTCTTATTAGAAGATTTTTAAGGGCCCATTTAACCTTCTTAACTCCTGTGTATTGTATGTTTCAGTCCTTCCATCATGATTTGCTGGCCCCTTGTATATATCTGCCTCAACTGAAAGGGCATAGATACATTTTGTTTTTCTCTACTGTATATTTAATGCTTTTTAGCATCTCAATAAATCTGTGTTTTATAGGTAGTTATCTATTTAATAATGTAAATGACCCAGTCTAGAAGGTGTGGGATCCTTAAGACAAGGAGCAGAAGGCACAGGGAAATTTAGATGTCAGTAGTGTAAGAGAGTTACCTCTCTGTAATTGTTGCTCCATGAACACTCCTTGTCCTGGGGTGTTAGAAAATTCTTTCTTAGATAACTAAGTTTAGCCTGGGAATTTAAAAAATTGAAAGCATATCCAAATTAAATAGGTGTACTGGGATTGATTCTCAGAATCTCCTCTCTCCTGCTTTCTAACATGAATTGCAAAGTAATTAAAACTAAAAGAAATAGGGCTGAGGAGATGGTGGCTCAGTGGGTAAAGTGCTCACTGTGCAGGCATAGACACTTGGGTTCAGATTTCCAGCAACCAAGAAATAGCTGTTATGGTGGCTTGCTCCTGTGACCTCAGCTCCAGGAGAGGAGGCAGGCAGTGGATCCTAGTGCTCACTGGCTATCTAGCCAAGCTGAATTGACCATTTCCAGTGTCAATGAGCGATCCTGTCTCAGGAATTAAGGTGATAGAGTGACTGAAGAAAATTACCTTTGACTTCCATATGTGCCAGGTCAGGTGAGAGCAGCAGCTTGCAAACACACGCACAGGCACACACCCCAAAAGCAATCACTGAGAACAAGCAGCAGAAAGTATTGTGATAAGTTGCAGTGCACTTTAACATGGCCCACAGCAGAGCTAAAAGGCAGAGGCAAGAAGCTTAGTGTGATTTAGCAACTTAATTTAGTCCTGGCTATCAGATAGAGATGTAGTACTAATTTATTTAGTCCTAGTTATCGGATACATAGAACACAGTACTAATCTAGTCCTAGTTATCAGATACATAGAACACAGTACTACTTTAGTCCTACTTGCCAGATAACAGAGATATAGAACTATTGAGTACACAGAATTGTCCTTTGGAGTCCCAAACTGGGAAGCCAAGTAAATGTGTTCCTCTTTTCTTCTTCTTTTTGAGTGAAGTGGTAGGCATAGCAATTGTATAAGTAATGTGTGAACGCAGACTCTGAAATGCAATACTGGGAGAAGTGAAGGCTTTTGGGCTCCTACTAAATCTCATCCAGGTGGTCCTCTAATTAGAATGAAGCGTAGGCCCTAACTAGACAAGGTAGAGTTTCTGATAATATTTAGTAATAAACTCAAGAAGGGGACCAGAAACTTCTTTAGACTGTTGCCCCTGGTGATCCCTGCATCTCCCCGCACCGTTCCTTCTGCAACAGAAAAATGAGAGTGAGAAAATATATGACTCTGGTGAGAAATAAGATGTTTTCAAATAAGAAGTGAATAGAATTAAGTGATCAGCTACAGACTGGAGACTCCTGGTCCCAGCTAGAGTAAAAGTAGGTTGTGGTGGAACTCCACTTCTCTTCCAGTAACATGATTAAGAAAGGCAGATAAGTTTGGGAAAACACATTCTAAAGGCATGGTAAAGCTATGAGGCAGAAGAGTTAAACTAAACCCAGAAAGAATGAATCCTTCTCAGATTATTGTCCTCAGTGTGTTGGTGACTGTCTTCTGGTATTACTTGCCAGTTTGGGATATACTGAAGATTGCTATTGGCCACATAAGAGCCCCTAACAAAGGAAGGGAAGACAAGTGAGTGAAGCTTTGTGTGTTTTAAGAGAGTGACCACCATTTGAAAACTCCCGATTACCTAATGTGCAGCAATATTTTTTTTTCTACCAAGAGCACTTCAAAATTCTGTCCTTATTAACCCTTATTAACTCTGGAAGTTATTTTATAGATTACATTGGTAGTAAGTAGCAGGGTAAGGTTTTATATTTAGGTTCTAGAGTTGAAAGTTTGGTTTATTGCCAAAGAGTAAATGAAAGAATCATAAGAATATATAAAACTATAAAGTTACTGCTTAGATAACTTTTTTATTTACCTGTGTAGTTGAATTTTCTTTGATAGCAAAAAATATTATTTTATATATGTACAAATTCTTCATTATCAAATAAAAGACATAAAATCTCTATACTTTTGAAAATGTGGTAATATAAGAATGAAAAGATACATTTGGAATAACTTAAGATATATAGTTAACAGGTATTTTAAGGATAGTTTCCCTTTTCAAGCTTGTTAATTGTATAGTGGTAGCTTAAGAATTAATCTACTTACCTCTGTCTGTGCCTGTCCAGAGCTTTAACAAGACTCAGGCTTTCCTATGTAAAGTACTATTTTTCTCTAACTGGGAACCTCCTGATAATTTAAATTTAAAACAAGGTGTGGCAAAGGACTTTCCCAGTGTATGGCAAATCTGAAGTTCATTATAATTTTACTGTGGATAGCAATCTTCCCAAAGGAGAGAAATTTCAGAAATTTGCAATCCTTTTCTCTCATATGACTTGAACATAAATGATTTTAACAGCCATGTATGAATCTGGACATTATTTTGAGTTGTTTGGTACTTCAAAAGCACTTTCAAGAGGGAATTGTTTTGCTTATTTGTTATTCCAACTAAAATACATGGAGAGATTTGGAAGATTTTCAACAGGAAGTAATCTTATTTCTTCTATGTGACCACTAATCTTGTGCAGAAAAATTCTGCTTTATGAACAAAGGAAAAGCACTCCCTTTCAAGTTATAAATGCAAGCTGATGTAGCTTGCACTCTCTTAACAATTGAATAAATTTAATAAATGAAGAAGTTGATCATAAAGTTCTTGTTTTGAGCTACATTCTATTATCCTTTCAGAATTGGCCTGGACTTGAGAAATCTGATCCAGCAAAACTTAAGTTATAGGCATACCTACTTCATCCATCTTACCATAGCTATCAGTGTCTACACTGACCTCCTGAGTGAGCATGCATACCTTATATATGTCTCCATATATATGTACATATATATTCACATATTCATAATCTCTATACCTCTGTACTTTGGTGTTTGAGACAAGGGGACTTTACACACCATTCTCCCTCTCCCTCTCCTTCTCCCCCCCCCCCTTTTATTTTTCTGAGACAGAGTCACACCACGACACTTATTGTCTAGAACTTGCTTTGTAGACCAGGCTGGCCTTGAACCCACAGAGATTTGCCTGCCTCTGCCTTCTCAGTGCTAGGATCAAAGATGTACGGAATGCTCAGGAATGCTTATGTTCTTTCTTACTTATATAATCTAAAAGTTCTGTGGGGTGACTGTTATTACACTGATGTGTGGACATGTTAGAAGCTGATGCTTTATTCAAGATTGTCTAGTAATAAGGGTTTAGCAAGGTGGTATAGTGGATAAAGGTGCTTGTTTTTTTTTTTTAATTTTTAAGTTTCTTTTTTTTTGTATTTTGATATGTGTTCATGATTAATCATTTTTTTCTCACCTGTATCTGTCCTCATTTTAACTTTAGCTTTCTGAATTTTATACTTTTTTGCAACTTTTCACATCTTTGTGATTAAAAACCTATAGTTTTCCATGGAAAAATATGGGACATAATTTCTTTAAAAAAAATTACAAATCTTTTATTTAAAGTCCCCATAGGTTTTTTTTTATTTTTATTTTTATTTTTTTATTTTTTTATTTTTTTATTTTTTTTTTCCGAGACAGGGTTTCTCTGTATAACCCTGGCTGTCCTGGAACTCACTCTGTAGACCAGGCTGGCCTTGAACTCAAAAATACACCTGCCTCTGCCTCCCAAGTGCTGGGATTAAAGGTGTGCGCCACCACTGCCCTACATAAGTCCCCATAGTTTTAACTTTTAAAAATTTTTATTATTTTTTCCTATTATGAGAATGTCTTTGATTACATTTTAATCAATAAATACTCATTAATATCCAGCATAATATAAGTATAATTTGAAGTGTTAAAAGGATATGAGGTAGCATCTGATTGTTTGGAGAAATCTCCGATAATAATGAGTAGTTATAAACAATGGGAAGTCATGCCATTGATGACATTCACAGTATGTGTGTAGACTGCATTGTTCTGAAATCTTTTCCTACTTCTGTAAAAGTTCTGTAGTCTTATATTTGCAGAATGAATTTTAAAACTGCTTGTCTTCCTGCCTTCATAAGTTAACTTTCCCTTCTCTTTCTACCCACACCCCCGCCCTCCAGTGTCTCAGAATATAATCCAAGCCTCCAATGTTGATCCTCCTACTTTATCCTCTGAGCATTACGACTACAGTGGTGTGTTCACACCCTGTTTAGAACTAACTTTATTTGTGTGACTTTCTTCTGTTTATGAGATCGTTGAGCTTAAATCTCTTATCTCTGAGGTTAAATGTAAACAAATATGCTAAAATTTCGACCATTATAACTCTCCATTGCATCTTTCTAGAATGATAAAGACACTGGTTTTCTCAAATCGGTGTTTTAACCAAGAAGATATGACTTCCCATTGTTTATGTTCTTCTTGCTAAGCATTTGCTATTTCTGTTTCTTTTAACTTTTCAGCCCTAATTTTTTTGACTTAGTAATTTTCCTTCCACCAATATCTTTAATCACATGTCCTATCTTTTAAAGCTTTGTATTTTTTATAAGATATAAGACTCCCATCCTCTTTAATGATTGTATGTGTATGTATTATTAGTTTAGTTATCATAACACTCCAAAGCAGCTCAAAGGAAAGTGTTACAAAACCCCTAAGAAGTAAAAAAATTAAATATTAGAGCTGTTATAAAAATATAAACTATATATATAAAGCTCGTGTTGCTAAACGAACTAAGAGGCTAGTCCATAGTAACAAGTGAGTTTGAAAACTGAAACAAAGTATGACTGAAAGTTCCAAGTGAGTGATGGGACTTGTAAGGACAGTTGTTATATCATGTGTCAATCACTAGGCAATGTGCATAGAACTAAATGGAAAATAAGCCAGAATGTAATTGCATATTTTCTTCATTTTTTTGTTAGCAGATGAGGCAGACATTAATTAGATCACAGTTTGCTTGTACTTATAAAGATGACTACATAATGAGCAAGAATAAATGGGATGCTAATTCATCATCAAAGCCGTTGTCTGCTCTTCACTTGGAAAATGATGTTTCTGGTAATTGACCTTGTTTGAAAAATTAGTCAACAAATTGGTTTTACCTTAGTAAAAACTAGATTATTTCTGCAACATACTAAGAAATATAAAGACAGATTTTTTTAGGCCTGGATTATTTAAGAAATTGAATCTAAGTACAGATTTGTGAAAAGGAGTATGATATAGTTTAACTAAGTAGATTTGGAAAATACTTCATAGTTTTGTCTGTTGTGTGTTTACATAGATATTTATTGTTCAGGCTGATAGGTGGCATAGTAAAGTGAAACTTAGTGTGAGAACAGCTACTTTCTGGCATTTAATTGGTAGGATTATTATATTATAAATAATATGTTTTTAAATCCCCTAGCCATTTTTAATGATTACTTCATACGTGTCATGGTTTATAATACTAAATATTGTTCCTTCCCCCTGTCCTCCTGCCTGACAGAGGGAGCACAGTCATATGGTGGGAAAGCAAGAATTGAGATAAGTTCTGAAAATGTGCATATGGACAGAAGTAAGGATGACAAAATACCAAGAAAATCTACACAAAGGAAGATATCGAAGAGGACACAGCCGGATTTATACAGTGAGAATATTCACTGTGACCGTGGAAATGAACTGTACCAACATAAGAACGTTAAGATCCCTAAAGTGCCCAGTGGCTCACACAGTAAAGCTGGTGGCAAACTAGCCCAAGGAGCAAAAGGCAATAGGTGTACTGCCAAGGACAAGTTGATTCCTGGCCAGACCAAGTTGACACAGTTTTTTATGCTATGATTTTGTCATCTGTATGCTTTAAATTTAGATAAGACCATTCACCAAAGCCCCAAGCTAACTTTTTAAATCTTAAGACCTAATTTTAATGACTGCTTTTACCTTTGTTTCTCAATATTACCTGTGATACAAACAGTTCACATGTAACACTGTTTAGTGACTTGTGTGAGTTTTACACATAGACCTGGGTGGAATGAAGGATAAAGACATTTATTTAGCCCAACTTCCAACAAATCAAAGAGGGTACCCAGAGGGTCCTCACCCCCATCTTCAATGCCCTCTATTCCTCTGGGAGGGCAGTGACTCCTTAAAATGTGAGGAGGGAAGAAGAGGTCTGTTTCTTGAGATCCAGCTGGTTATTACATCAGCTCCCAAGATGTTCTATTGTGATCCTTTCTTATTTTGATAAATGTATGCAATGCTCACATATTAACCATTGTTCAAAAATACCAGTAAGCCAGAATTATGCAGAATTTTTGTGAAGTTTAATGTACAAGTCAAGCATATCATTTACATTATTACATATCTTAACCAGTTTCTTTTAAAACAGACATTTAGGATAATACACAAGTTATATCAACATTAAGGGCTTTTCTCTCCGCTTGCAATGAATTGTTTTCTTCTGAAAGGATGTTGTGGACCAGCAGGTATCAAACTTGCCAACAGGGTCGGTAGACTCTTCCCAGCATACACCTGAGCACTGAAAGGGATCATAAAATGACTATAATTACCACACAGAATTAGGAAAAACTGTGGACTTATAATGAATCCAGAATAAATCAAACTCTCTTACTGATTTTAAAAAATCCCCATCTTTACGTGGGTTGCCTACTATTTGGTAGAACTGAACTATGGTCTTGATTTTGTTATAGTCAGATCCAACTCAGTTAAGCTCAAAGCTCTTTTATAAAATTAGTATGTAGGGATTGAATGTTTAGAAGGCTACTCACTGTCAAAATCTCTCCTTCCTATGGGAAATTTAGCTGAGTTTTCTTCATCCCCAATTTCTCTCTTTTCCTGTGTGGACTCAGTATTCTGAACTCCATTCTCAGCTGGGAAGGCTACTGATCCTTTCAGAGCGAGGTAAGGTTTTACAGCCAGACTCAGTGGCAGACCGTGAGTTACGAGATTCTGTTTGGAGCCTGTGTTCTGTGAAGAGAAGATTGATTTGTATCGCAGTTGTCTTCTTTAAAGTAGAGCTAAAATACATGTGTACAACATTCTTGCTGATCAATTCTAAGATACTCTACACTGCGTTCACCTCCCAAGATGTGAGATACAAGATACAAAGCTTTTGGATAAGATGGGGAAATACCTGGCTTGTATGAAATTTTCCTAGTTATCATCTTAATGCATACAATGACTGTTTGCATGTATGCCTAGTTAAAAATTAAAATACAAAGCTTACTTGTTGGTGGTTTATAATTATAAAAGTCATTTTCCTTTCTAGTGCAATAAAAAGCGGACTGTATATACTTACCTTTGTGTTCTTGTTGTCATCATCGTTCATGAAACCGCTCTCGTCGTTTTTGTATTGTTCCAGAGAAGGAGCAACAACTGATCTTTCTGCAGTATCTTCCTTCTGAAATGCTTTCCCCATCCGGAATGTATTAAATACTATGTCATCTTCTAAATTCCTTATAGACTTGGAAGCTGAAAGTAAAATACCTTGAGAAAACAAAGAAAAAGCCAGCATTAGCATGTAGGAAGAGAGATTCATCTTTGCCATCCTTAGTTTGATGCTTGCGTAAAGCCAAACAAGAATGTGTTGGATGAAAAATTTCACACTCTGCCGGTGGCTAAATGATTCCTACCTTTATATATTTTTTGCCTGAATAGAAAACACTTGAAGGCTTTCTCTTTTCATTTTAGAAATGACTCATCCCGTAGAGCCTCGCCTTTGTAAAGCCGCTAATGCTTGCATTGTTTTGGATTTAGTGGCCTGTTGTTTATTTCGTGTGTGAATTTTCTCAGAATCTGATTAAGGTCTTTGAGAGAAGGCTTTCTGTGAGTAGATTATAGGCTCTTCAAAGTGAGGTGTTCTTAAGAAAGACCGCAGGAGACCAGGCTCTCTTGATACTACAGTTTCCTTCTGTGTACTTTCTGATTAAGATTTTAAAACATGTTATTTAATTCATGGATAATAAGGATACAAGCTTTATGCTCTTTTAATCCTTATTAAATAGAAGTTATCTCTAGAAAAGAGTTTCCTTTATAAATACTTGATATGGTCTTTTGTGATTAAAGTACATATGCTTGTCAGGATAAACAACAACAAAAAAATCCTGTTAATACTTCACCTAAAACTTATCTGTCTGGTGTTTTGTTTTGTTTTGTTTTTTTTCTTTTTTCTTTTTATCTGAGTTCCTCTTAGTGAATTTAGTAAATAATTGATAAAGTCTGTGGAAAGACTATTCATGGTCTCCATAAGGATTAACTTTGAAAGTTTTAGGTTTTGCTTCATTTTTATTTATTGAGACAGGGTCTTGCTATGTAGCCCTAGCTGGCCTTAAATTTATGGCAATCCTACCTCGCCCTACCAAGTACTGGGCTTACAGGTATGTGCTGTGCCACCATGGTTAGCTTAGAAATTGTTTTTAAATCATGTTTCAAAATTAATTTCTAAGATTCTAGTGAGTAATACATTCTCACACATATATTCATGTGTGTGTGTATTTACAAAGCTGTGTTTCTAGATGTGGAATTTCTAGGGTATAGACTATGTGTTTGGCTTTAGAAATACCAAATGTTTTTCAAAATAGTTGAAAGCAATCTATGCTTTTATTTAACAGGGCACAAGAATCCCTATTGCCACATGTTTGACCTTGGCAATGCTGAAAAGACTGGGTTTTTGGTGGTCGCTGTTTAATATGCTTTCTCCCCTTGTTCTGAGATTTGAACCTGGAGTTTGCACACGCTGCCCAGGTGCTCTACTGCTGAACTGTGTCTCTAGCTCTCTTCCTTTTGGTTTTATTTTTTAGATGGTGTAATAGTCTTTTCCAATGTGGCCTTGAACTCACCCTGTAACCCACACAGGCCTTAAATTTTCAATCCTCCTTAAGATTTAGAATAGCAAGAAGACCAGGCCTGGCTTTTGATTATGTCTTTTGATAACTGATTATAAACACTCCTTATACACTATTCTGGACATTAGATATATATCTTGAAAATATTTTTCTTGGTTTTGGGCTTGTTATTTTAACTTGTTTGTGGTATATTTTGGTGACCCAGCCTGCTTAATATTAACATAAGAATTTTTCTTCATGTTTGATTATTTCTAGTATATTGTTTTTAAAAGAAATCTTTCCTAACTCTGCAATTATTAACATATTTCCATTTTTTCTTTTTAGACTGTTAATATGCTTATTTTTACATTTATTATTTATTAATTAAATCTAAAAGATTTAGAGTGTTGTAAACAGTGGTATATTTGGGCTTTAATGTTTCTGGTGTCTATACCTCCTGGGCCATTATGTGCCCTCTTTCGGCTGATCTGCTGCACTCTTTGCAGGTTGCCGGGCTTTGAATGTGTGAGTCCTTTTCTGAATTCTTCACCCTGCTATCAGATCAACTGCCTTATCCATTTCTATGTTAATGTCTAGTGAATGAAGCCTACCAGCCATCTCATCAGCCATCCATTTCTCTTAAGCAGTTGCTTGGCAATTCTTAGACAATTCTTGGTTCAAAAGCATGTGGATTCCCATAGGACTTTCTCTGAAGACACACTAGTGCAGACTCCCAGCAGGTGTTGAAATGGAGGGAGCAGACGTCTTTGCGGTAGTAATGATTTTATAGAGATGAGTAACACTTTATCCTGTCTAAATGGCAGGAGATTCCTATTTCTGCCTTACTGATTACCACAAATTGTTGGGTTTTATTGAATACTTAATACTATATGTATTTTAGAAATGATCATGTAATTTTCTTTAGCCTTTAGATTTTTCTATATTAAAGTGTTCATATGCTTGTGAAACAAATCTTTTATTTATATTCAACTTGGAAATATTTCATTCAGTAATATTATCATCATGAATGTGATCTATAAGTTCTCTTTTTAATATTGAATTCGTCTGAGTTTGACATTAGATTATAATAATTTCATAAGATGTAACGAGGGAGAGCCTATTCCTTTACTGTTGAACTATTTGAGTGTGGGATTCTCTTGGTAGGATTTAAATTTTGTTGTTTTGTTTTTTTCATCTCTAGATAGATATTTAATTTTTTTCTTTTTGTTTTTTTGAGACAGGTTTCTCTGTGTAACCATGGCTGTCCTGAAACTCACTCTGTAGACTAGTCTGGCCTCGAACTCAGAAATCCGCCCGCCTCTGCCTCCCAAGTGCTGGGATTAAAGGTGTGTGCCACCACTGTCTGACCAATTTTTCCTTTTGTTGTTTAAAGAATTTACATTCTATGACATATGCAATGTAAAGTTTATCAGATAGACATAGTTAATGCCAAATCACTTGGGGCTACCAAAATCATAATAGACAAGTGTTTTCTGATGTCTTTGTTCTTAAAAGAGTGCTTATCTGTTTTTTGTTGTTTGTTTGTTTGCTTTTAATCTTCTTAATGCCATTACTTGTGGCCTGATTTGTTTTCTAGCATTTAAAACCTGCTTTGGAGGTGTGTGCAATAAAGAAGTGCTTGTTAATACTAACCTTTTATTTTTCTTCTTAGTTGCAGTCTTGGACTATAATAAATATTAATAATTATGTATTTTGTTTTAAGTTTCCACTGGGTAAATTATTTTGGCTAGGCTTCCTCTAAGATTGGGGCCAAGTTCAAACCATTCTGACAGTTTAAAAAATTAGCGTTTTCCTTTAGTTTGTTTAAACTGTTGTAGTTTCTGAACTCTATGAGGTTTCCCATAACCATTTAATTATGGACATAGTTTCCAGTTTTTAATGATAACTTCTTTAACATCCATTACTCTGATGTGCAATAGAGCATGGCAGATTTCCTTTTCACTGATACTGAAATTGAAAGTTCCTCAAGTGGTAGAAAACAACTCTGAAGAAGAAAAGCTATTGCCAGATGGAATCGTACAGTTCAGGAAACCTGTGTAAGCACTAGGTTTACCTGAAATGAGGCTTCATTTTCTGAGAAACTACTTCATATAGCATCTTTGTAAATAATTTTATCATTAAACTTCTCTTTCTTCCCATTAGTGTATTCCTGCTATGTGATGAGTGTACATTTGAGAATCATGTCTCATGACGCTGATACTTTTTGCCTTTGCAGGTGATCAGTTATCCTAAAAGCCAGGAAAGCATGAATTGTACATTCAAAGCATGTTCCCTTAGTTTGCTGCTTCAGAAAAATAAATAAAAAATGGCCCATAAGTACCTAATTTAGTGTACATCTTAATAATATATAAGATGATTTTCAATAAGATAGACAGAAAATGTGCAGGTCTATTAACTATTGGTAAACTATTCATAGTGGCACCAATTGTCTCTCCTTTAGCCATTCTTATACATGATTAGTGATGCTTCATTGAAGTTTTACTTTCATTTCCCAGAGAACTCATGCTGAGACAATTTTGATCAATCAATGTGTCTTCTGTGTATAAACTTTTTGCCCCAACATTTTTTATAAGGCATGTTTGTTTCCTTTTGTTATTTGAGTTGTAAAAATTATTACTTATATATTTCTCTCTCTCTCCTTTTTTCTCTCTTGCTCTCTCTCTGTGTGTGAGACTATTATCTTTCTTAAAAGAATTTTGATAAGCATAAAGTTCCTTTGGATTAAACACAAATTAATTTTTTTTTTTTTTTTTTTTGGTTTTTTGAGACAGGGTTTCTCTGTGTATCCCTGGCTGTCCTGGAACTCACTTTGTAGACCAGGCTGGCCTCAAACTCAGAAATCTGCCTGCCTCTGCCTCCCAAGTGCTGGGATTAAAGGCATACGCCACCACCGCCCAGCTACAAATTAATTCTTAATTTCAAATTAAGAATTGTTATTGCTTTCATTTTCTATGAAATATTTACTTATTTCTAACATATGAAAAGGTATTCTTTCACTTTTGAAGCTTTTTAAAAAAATCTTATATTTAAATCTATCAAGTTTATATTAATTCTTGCATTTTATAAGTGGTAGGTAGGACAGATAGTACCAGTCTTTTTGTCTTTTCTACATGGAGATCCAGCCATGTCATATTAGCTGAAAAGTTTTTTTCCTCAGATTGCTTTGTTTTGATGTCTGTGTGAAAAGTTAAATCTCTAACAGTAAAGAGTTGTTTGGGACTTCCTAACTCATTGGTTTATTGGTTGATGTGTTTATTTAAAATTTATTGCTGTATGATCTTGATGCATAATACATATACACTTCCTAAAGGAGAAGATTTTAAGGGTTCTGGAATAGCTTTGCCATATATCAGTTTGTGTGAGGAATTTTTATCCAGCAATATAGTTGCTTTGGCAAGGGATCACATCTAAAGACCTTCTAGGTCTGTGTGATCTGCCTGGAATGACACACCTTTAATACCTCTGGCTGGAATACAGACACACCCTTAGTATATACATTTAATTTCAAATAATGAAGGCAAAGTTGGTTTGTAGAAGGAAGCAGCCATATTTGAAAGTTACATCTAATTGAAGGGCAGACAATGTGACAAATCAGAGAGACTTGACAGAATGAGTCAGGGATAGGACACACCCAACTCTGACAAGAACAGGAATTGGGAGTCAGTTGAAGGGAGTGCAGTGGTGTTGAGTTTGTGACAGTTCAGTTGGTGGCAGTTCAGTTTTGTAGAGTTCAGAGGCAGTTTTTACTAGGACAGTTTTATAGACATGTTGCAGAGAGAACAAGGTAGACACAGGTGAAGACTGAACGAGCCAGAGGATGAGAAGGAGTCAGAAGAGTAGAACAAATTGGTAGTGTTAGTTTGAGGTCAAGCAGAGCAATTCAGTCAGAAGCTGGGAGAATCCAGTTTGAATTAGTCAGCTGAGAGAGGACTTAGAGCCAGAACAGCTAAGTTGAATCAACCAACCAGAATTCAGAAAGAGCTAGGAAGGGTGAGCTTGTTCAGCAGTCAGCCTCCAAGACAACAGATAAGTAAGAGGTATTTTTACAAGCTTGTCTTTATAATAATATTGAAGTTGACTAGACAATTTGTTTCTTTTTCATGATTGCTATATATGCTAAGCTTTATTTTTTTAAATCATAGATTATACTTTGGGTTTACACTGGAATTAAGTTAGAAATCAATAGCAGAAAAAATAGGTCATATGTGAATGTTTAGAAATTGAATACCACATTTTAAAATATCATGTGATTGTGGAAATTAATCATAATAAAAATTAAAGAATAGTTTGGATTAAAGGTAAATATGACATAATTTTTGGAACCAGCTAATGTGCTTTAAACGCAACATACACTTGTAAAATTAAAAAATTAAAAATCAGTTTGTATCTTAAGATTTCATCTTAAGGAATTCAAAAAATAAATTCAGAAAATGAAAAGAACTGCTAAACATAATAAGAATTAAGACAATGTGAATTAATTATACAATAGAAATTGAGCAAAGATTAATAATGCCTTTAGTGAGATTGATCAAGAAGGAAAACAAGAATTATATCAGGAATGAAAATGACATTACTATGATTCTTAAAGTTAATGAAAGACAAAGATTAAAAGACCAAAGCGATGGCTTTGTTTGTAAAGTGCTTGTTGCAAAAATATGAGGACTCGAGTTCAAGCTCTAACACCCCTCTAATGTTAGGCATGATGTCGCATCCTGGTAATCCCCGTCTGGGGAAGCTGAGACAGGAGGATTTGGAGGGCTTGCTGACCAACCACTGTAGCCATATCATCGAGTTTCAGGTCCAGTGAGAGACTGCATCTTAAAAACTTATAATTGAAACAACATGGGGAGTTATTGAAAAAGATTCTCGGTCCCGTATCGGTTGCGCGCTGGTCCGGAGCGGCCGCGGCCAGCGCAGGCTTGGCGCCCAGTTCCCCGTCTGCGTGTGGGGCTCCCGCGGCTGAGCCTGGCCGCTCCGTGTAGCGCCATGTCCAAGCCACCTCCCAAACTGGTCAACCCAGGGCAAGTTAAAGTCTTCAGAGCTCTCTATACATTTGAACCCAGAACTCCAGATGAGTTATACTTTGAAGAAGGAGATATTATCTACATCACTGACATGAGTGATACCAGCTGGTGGAAAGGGACATGCAAAGACAGAACAGGACTGATCCCGAGCAACTATGTGGCTGAGCAGGCAGAATCCATTGACAATCCATTGCATGAGGCTGCAAAAAGAGACAACTTGAGCTGGTTGAGGGAGTGCTTGGACAACCGCGTGGGTATGAACGGCCTGGACAAAGCTGGAAGCACAGGCCTGGACAAAGCTGGAAGCACAGCCCTGTACTGGGCCTGCCATGGTGGCCACAAAGACATAGTGGAGGCTCTGTTTACTCAGCCGAATGAGGAGCTGAACCAGCAGAACAAGCTGGGAGACACGGCTCTGCATGCAGCTGCCTGGAAGGGTTATGAAGACATTGTCCAGTTGCTACTGGCAAAAGGTGCGAGGACAGACTTGAGAAACAATGAGAAGAAGCTGGCCTTGGACATGGCCACCAACGCTGCCTGTGCATCGCTCCTGAAGAAGCCACAGCAGGGAACAGACGGGGTTCGAACATTAAGCAATGCCGAGGACTACCTCGATGACGAAGACTCAAACTGATTCCTCCCGGAGCTGCCTTGATTGATGCTTAAACTTCTTTTGCTTTTGCCATTCCAAAACCTGGGTTGTTTTGCCAGAAGAGTATTGATAACTGTTCCTTTTAAAGTCTGTATGAGCACAGCACTGTTGCACTGTGGGTCTGTGAAGAGTCGGCGTGAGTGTGGGTCTCTCTCACCTGCTGCTCACCGATAAGTGAAGGGATACTTCGTTGTATAAAATACATATATGTTCACCAGGGTAAAACAAACAAACAAACAAAAAAGATTATTTCTATTTATCAAGCTAAAGGAATTTTAATATTTTTTTTCTTTAAGAAATCATTTTTTTTAAGTTCTTTACCTCAAAGAATGAGATGTTTTGAGTGGATTTTTCAAGGGGAAATGCTTATTATAACAATAGACCAAAACTCTCAATAGAAAATCGTCAGCTCTTCTGACAAAAATAAACATTTAAAGAGAATTTATTATCTGTTTTTGTGCTATCACTCATTGCTGGTAAATAAATAAAGCTTTTTATACTCAAAAAAAAAAAAAGAAAAAAAAAAGATTCTCAGCATAGATCTCAGGCCTTCAAAGACACGAATATGCATGCATATGCATATTCATACATGTGTGTGTATATACACTCAAACATTTGCATACAGACACAATGTAAGCACACACGTAGACATACAAGTATACACACATGTACCTGGGTACACACAAAAGCATGTACTGTGAGACCAAAATGGGAACCCTATACCCTACAAGTTAATGGAATACAAAACCAGGAACAATATACCTTGCAGAGTATGAATTCTGTTTTCAGTTAAGAATAAGTGTCTGTAGGTCTTGGTCTTATGTAGGTTAAGGTTTTTGTTTGTAGTTAATGAATAAATTCCTGTTTGTGTTAAATTCTTGAAAGTTAAGGTTTCTATTTATAATTACACTAACTAAACTTGCAGTCCCATTATATATATGTATATATATGTGTGTGTGTGTGTGTGTATATACATATATATATATGTATGTGAAGGAACAAGAGTAAGGATATATATGTATATATACATATATATGTGTATATATACATGTATATGTATACATGTACTTATGTACATATGTGTACATGTATATATATATATATATACACATATATATATATATATGGACTTCAAGAGGTTGACAGGGACAGGGACTGCTCTCTCAAATCCCTACTTAGTGCCCTAAGAAAGTTTATAGAAGGAGGCACCCATGTTTGAAAAGTTTGAAAGTGATATTTAATTGAGTGGCAGACAAAATGCCAAATCAGAGGAAGATTTGACAGAATAGAATATACCTAACTATCAGGAGAAGAGAGAGGGAAGGGAATCTATTTAAGGGAGAGACATACAATACAGGCGAAGAGAGTACAGTCCAGGAATACAGTAGAGTTCATGGAGACAGTGCAGTAGAGTTGAGAGGGAGAGTAGAGCAGCACAGAGAGGGAGAAAGAGGCAGTTTTACCAGGAGAGTTTTACAGAGACAGATAAAGAGAGAACAAGCTAGACACAGGTGAAGATAGAATGAGAAGGAGCCAGATTAGAAAAGATTGCTAGAGTTAGTTGGAAGAGCAATTCAGAGGCCAAGAGAAAAGCCAGATCTTCGAGAGGGGTTTGAACCAGATCAGGTGAGCTGAATCAGCCAGACAGATCTCAGAAAGAACTAGGAAGAGGTAAGCATATTCAGCAGCAAGTCTCAGAGGCTGAAAACATTCTATGCCTAGATTAGATTATATGGGGTGAGGGGTGGCCAGAAGCTTCCAAGACTAGGCATAGGTTAGCAGACAGCAGTAGTAAGCTTCCTAGCTATCAACAGGCAAATAAAAGTTCCTTTTACAGTTTCATTCTATTCCTATGGTTTTTCAAGTCATGCTGGTAGATTCTAGTTTGTCTCTACTCTTCTGCTCCTTGTTTTTTCATTTATATCCATTTTCCTCATCTTGCCTGGTCTGTGGATGTCAGCATGTAATGGAATGATCTTACTAGAGATGTGGGATTAGCTACACAGTTGCATGAGATCAAATCCTTATAGCAAATCATGTATGTTTCTGCAGATACATGTGTGTATCTATGTGTATGATATAACTTTTCTGGCTACATTTTGACTGATATTTATTTATAACTTTATAAGTTTGGCATATAAGCTTGGTTATCAGAATCTGAAAAGAGTATTACCAAAAGGGAAAAGTGTGGATCAGCCAGTCTTTCTCATGAATATAAGTGTAAAAGTGTTCAACAAAACATTCTCATATAAATCCAGTTATATGGAGGTCATATGTCATAGTCAGATGATATTTATTTTAGGAATATAAATTCTAATTTTCAAAAATTCAGTTAAAATCACTTTAAATAAATGAACACATGCAGAATAATACATGGAATAATTAACAGTGTTAATTGCTATTGTGTTTCTGGAAACTGAGATTGTTGAATTCTTCACATGGTGGTCATTAATGACCTTGATCAAACATTTCCTTTTTTTAATTGATTTAAGTTTTATTGCATTATGATGAGAAAAGATACATAATTTCAATTTATCTGAATTTGTTAACATTTAAAAACATTTTAAGTAAATAGAATTGCATCCCATTCTTCTTTCCCTTTTGCACCCCAGCTCCTTCCAGAGACCCCTTCAATGCTTGCAATACCTTTTTTTTTAAATTTTGTCATATTCTTTAAAAATTATAAAATATTGTAACCATAAAAATGAGTAGTAAAAAAGTTGTTCAATATAAAACAATCAAACAGTCTTATGTAGATGCTTGTCTGCAGCAATACTGAAAATACATGTTTTTCTCATTATAAATTTTAAATAACTCCAAACATATTAGCTGTATATCTTAAAATAATACATCTCTACTAGTTTTTTTAAATGAACATAAATAGATAAAGTCTTTTTGTTTGTTTGTTTGGTTTGTTTTTAGTAGAGTTTAAAATCTTGACTCTTACTGTGGTGCAAGCCCAAAATAAGAACAGTTTTTAGACATTGGAGTTCATTGTAATAAGACTGTACTTCAGTGACCCTCACATCACCAAAGGATTTTACCTCTCTAGTAGCTAAGCTAAGAGTTGACAGTTCTGCTGTGTCAAGGAGTGAATTGTAGGTACAATTTTTGGATATAGATTTCCTGCTATGGTCAAAGCTATTTGACTGTAGTGATTGTCTTCATTCTCAGCCCACAGAGAACAGGTTACATTCATTTATGAAATGGTCTGTGTATTAAGATGGTCTATCCATGAAGTCATTCACCAAGTGTTTCAATGAAGAATGGTTCTGCTTAGAGGGTGGCACAGACATTAGGTGAGGGGAAGAATCTGGTTCATTGGCTGTGATGATTTTGAAAAGCATTCATCTCAGAGAAACAGTAACTTATAAAGTACTCTTCTTCAAAATTGATACAATAGTTACAAACATCAAGCAAAGCATTCAGTCTCACCGTTGTTGTTCTCTTATAAGCCACCTCCCAAGATAATTATGTTTCTTTTGGCTGTATAAATAAATTTGAAATATGTAAGCTGTTCTGAAAACCATAGTATAGTAAAGTGTAAAAACACAAAATAAGCAATATTACTAATAGGCTGAGATAGGAGAAGCATGTGTATCATTATGTGGTACACAGCAAGATACTGTCACATACAAACAAGCAGAAAGTGTATATGGATTGTACAATATTGGACCTGTTTCTCCAATTACCAAATTAGAGAGACCACCAGATGATGGCCAACAAATTTCCAATTCCTCATACTTTTGAATTTGAATTGATTAGGATAAGTTGGTAACATTAATTTTCATATTAAGAGATATTAAGAAAAAGTAATTGTTACTTTCTGTTATTTTTGTTGTTAGAGGTGGTATTATGTTTCTGTGGGTTTGTTGAAAGGTTACTTTCTTGCTTGTTCTAGGGTGTAGTTTTGCTCCTTATGTTGGTGTTTTCCCTTTGTAGGGGTGGGTTTGTGGAAAGATATTGTGTAAGTTTGGTTTTGTCATGGAATATCTTGGTTTCTCCATCTATGGTAATTGAGAGTTTTGCTGGGTATAGTAACCTGGGCTGGCATTTGTGTTCTCTTAGGGTCTGTATGACATCTACCTAGGATCTTCTAGGTTTCATAGTCTGCTGAGAAGTCTGGTGTAGTTCTGATAGGCCTGCCTTTATAGGTTATTTGACCTTTTTCCCTTACTGTTTTTAAAATTCTTTCTTTGTTTAGTGCATTTGATGTTTTTATTATTATGTGATGGGAGGAATTTCTTTTCTGGTCCAGTCTACTTGGAGTTCTGTAGGCTTCTTGTATGTTCATGGGCATGTCTTTCTTTAGGTTAGGGAAGTTTTCTTCTATAATTTTGATGAAGATTTTTACTGGCCCATTACATTGGGAGTCTTCACTTTCTGCTCTACCTGTTATCCTTAGGTTTGGTCTTCTCATTGTGTCCTGGATTTCCTGGATGTTTTGGGTTAGGAGCTTTTTGCTTTTTGCATTTTCTTTGACTGTTGTGTCAATGTTTTCTATGGTGTCTTCTACCCTGGAGATTCTCTCTTCTATCCCTTGTATTCTGTTGTATTCTATTGGCTTGCATCTATGACTCCTGATTTCTTTCCTAGGTTTCCTATCTCCAGGGTTGTCTCCCTTTGTGATTTCTTTATTGTTTCTGTTTCCAGTTTTTGATCCTGGATAGTTTTGTTCATTTCCTTCACCCGTTTGATTGTGTTTCCTATAGTTCTTTAAGAAATTTTTCTGTTTCCTCTTTAAGAGCTTCTAGTTGTTTACCTGTGCTCTCCTGAATTTCTTTAAGGGAGTTACTTATGTCCTTCTTAATGTCCTCTATCATCATCATGAGAAGTGATTTTTGGATCTGAATCTTGCTTTTCCAGTGTGATGGTGTGTCCAGGACTTGCTATGGTGGGAGAATTGGGTTCTGATGATGCCAAGTAACCTTGGTTTCTGTTGCTTATTTTCTTATGCTTGTCTCCTGCCATCTGGTTATCTTTATTGCTACCTGCCCTGGCTAAATATGACTGGGGCTCGTCCTTCCTGTGATCCTGGTTGTGTCAGAACTCCTCAGAGTCAAGCTGTCTCTGTGATCCTGTGATTCTGTGATTCTGTGATCCTGTGATCCTGGGCTTATTAGAATGCTTGGGAGTACAACTTCCTCTGGGAATTATGGGATTGGTTACAGAATTTGAGCCCCAGGTCTGCTTAGGGCACCGGCCCAGACAGACCAGAAGCAACCTGTGTCACTGATCAGCAGAGCTCCTTTATGCCTGGGTCCAGCTGGTCCCAGTTACTCCTAGTGTTGTGACAGATGTGTCCTCCTCACCTCTGATCCTAGGATCCTGTGCATGTCCAAGCACCTGGGAGTGGAGCTTCCTCTGGGTGTTGTGGGACTGGCTGCAGAATTTGTGCCCAAGGTCTACTTAAGGTACCGGCCCAAACAGACTGGAAGCAACCAGTGCCACTGGGTTGGTGGAGTTCCTGTGTGCCTGGGTCCTGTTGGTCCTAGTTACTCCCTGTGTTGTGACAGATATGTCCTCTTCACTTGATCAAACATTTTCAATGATACTAGTAGGTACTGATCCCTGAAGGGAAGAGATTTATGGAAGAATGAGAGGGAATTGGTGGAGATATGGAATACAGACATTAATCCAGTGATTTGGAATGCATTTGGAATGCAGGAAAGTTGAATTGTAGACAAAAAAGGTGTTAAACTAAGGGAAGATTTGTGATTAAAGATGGAAGTTATAGCTCGGTGATAATGGTGATAGGACCATTGTGAGGCAAATAAAGGTAGACTTCATATTCCTCCGACAGTGTAGAATGAAATCCAGCAGTCTCAACTAAACTGGGCCCATGAGATCTCTCAGACACCAAGGGACCAAACAGGCATCCTACATAAGCTGGTGTGAGGCTCTGACGCATATAAAGCTGAGTACTGCTTGGTCTAGCCTCAGTGGGATAGAAACACCAAACCCTTTAGAAACTTGGGGCCCCAAGGAGTAGGGAGGCCTGGCAGTGGGGAGGAGGAGGGGATGGACATCCTTTTGGAGATGGGTGGAGGAGGGAGGAATGGGATGAGAAACTGGGGGGGGGCAGACTAGGAATGGGGGGTAACGACTAAACTGTATAATAATAATAATAAATAAATAATAATAATATAATGACATTCATTTCATTTCCCAATTCTTAAACATATGTGGTAGAGATCAGTGAAGTGGATAAAGTTCTAAATGTTCTTGATATTCAGATACCATAGTTTAAATATAAAAGAAAAAGAGAAAACATTTTTAATGGAAATGAAAACATGGAGAACAGGTAACAAAAATGATTTCTGTATGTTGAGTAGGTGCAACAGAGCACATATTACAGTAGGCTGGGTTTGTAGGAGAATTCATCCTGCTGCACCCTTCCCAGGGGCCTCTGGGCTATGTTATATAGTTAACAGGGAAGTGCAGTCCTTTTGGTCACTCAGAATCAACAATACTTAACTGCCCATGCTGGTTCTCACCTACCATTCTAGGATTCTATAGGTAGAGTTAGGAGGATCCTGACTTCAGTGCTTGTCTCAGCCGTACACAATGAAGTCATCTTGGTCTTAGATCTTGTTACCAGATGCTATGCTGTATTTAGTGGGATATAAACAGAAGTCAATCAAAGAGCCAGTTGTAAGGAATAGGATATACCCAAATATTAGAATTTTAAACTGATAATTTTGAGAATTCCCTTCACGCTCTTGTCACAAACTAAGATTTAAGTTATATTAAAAGTTAATATGCTTAAGATAATATTCATGACCTTATTTTAGTTCCTTAAAAACATGATTTTTGAATTTTGTTTTAATTCCTAGCAATTTTGGAGTCATCTGATATCTTTCTTCCAGAAAAACAATCTGATGATAGCTTTCAACATTGGGTTACCAACAAGGATTGTTATATTTATACATTGATTCATAATTCCAGGTTTCTTCACATTATTTACTGTAAAGCTACATTGAATCTTCATTGTTATGCATGTTAGGAATCTTAGGTTTGTACTCTCATGGATGTCTTGTCCCTCAGACATTCCTACTTATTATGTTTCAAACGCTAGACTCCTGAAACATTTTTACAATGTAGTGGTTTCTTCTATATAGGTTAAATGTGTGACTCATTTGTAAGACAGCATTCCTGTGTGTGATAGATTGGATAGTGAAAGCACCGGATAACTGGCATACCTACTGTCTTTTCATCATTTCCATGCATAGTAAGTACTCTTTACTATCAATGTTGCTTTACTCACAATAACTCTTGATCTTAACATCCCTTCATTTTGTCTAACCATTTGTCAATTTATTCGTCCATCTGTCCATCTGTCCATCTATCCGTCCATCCATCCATACATCCATACATCCATCCATCCATCCAGTCACCCATCCAAATCTTAAATGTCCTTCAAAGTCCTTCTTCTGGGGTTGGGATGGTGGCTCATTCTATAAAATTTGTTCCATGCAAATATCAGGACCTTGGTTTAACTGCCAGAATTCACTAAAAGAGCCACGCATAGTGGCATATATCTATAATTCTAGTACTTGAATATGTCTAATAGGCAGATACCTGGAGCTCACTGGTCAATTCCAGGTTCAACAAGAGAGCCTGTCTCCCAAAGTAAGGTGGAGAGCAATTGAGGAAGACACCTCATGTTGACCTCTGGTCTCTAAATATGTACATTTGTACCTGCACAAACATGTACACCCACATACATTCACATCTCACCACACAAATATATGCACAGCCAGCCAATAAATATACTATGTACACATGTACATACATACATACATACATACATACATACACAAACATAAAAACAAAGACACTTCTTTCAGCTTTGTCAGGGCACTACATCCAAATTCTCTCTTTTGAGTCTTCACACTTGTAATACATAATTATAATTAAAATCATGTATTTGTTAGTCTATAAGAGCTAAACTTGCTTGCAGAATCTTGCCTTCATGACTTCATTCTTTGCTATAACCATGCCCACTATGGGCTCCAGTTTAGTGCTTAGCCTCCACTAAGAGCAGATTTATCAAAGATCACACAGAGATATGGTAGGAATAGAGTTATATTTGGGAAGCCTTTCCCACCCCAACCTTTGCCTCATCTTCATAAGAATATTTATTAACTAGGAGGACCATATCCCTCTAGGTCTTCCTCAATCAGCAGACATCTATTTAATCACAAGATACTAGAGTAAGGCAAATTGAGATCAGCCTGTTTTCCTAGCTGGATCCTAGTTGACCCCAAAAGCATAATCCATAAATATTTATTGTTGAATGTCTTCTAAAGTTTTACATGCTTTTGTTATGTGAGAGGAAAATTAGTCCACTTTTTCTTATGAAAATTATTGTAACCATAGATAATTGACATAAATATTCTTGGTGAGTATACTTCTTACTGGTCTCCTCTCTCAACACTCTCTAGCCATGTTGGTCTTTCTATTGCTATGTTATGCTAAGGTCAGTTTTGGTGAGTCTTCTCCATCATCACCTTTCAGAAGCATCTTCCTCCTATTGGTGTGAGCATTTTCCACTCATCACCATGAGGCACATTTGGGCTGGAGAGATGGCTCAGAGGTTAAGAGCACTGACTGCTCTTCCAAAGGTCTTGAGTTCAAATCTCAGCAACCACATGGTGGCTCACAACCACCTGCAATGGGATCTGATGCCCTCTTCTGGTGTGTCTGAGAACAGCTACAGTGTGCTTATATACATAAGATAAATAAATAAATCTTAAAAAAAAAAGAAAAAGAAAATAAGGCACATTCAACTCTCATTGCATCTGAGGGCATTTCCTTGGTTACATAAGATAACAGAGCCCCTCAGCCCAGTCATGTATGACTTGGTCTACATCCTTACATTGTTCACTGTGCTTCTCTTTAAAAAGTATCTCATTTGTTTACATGTTTAATGTCTATCTCATACAATAGTGCTTTGTTTACTCCCCTTTGTTTGAAGAAGACTGACATGTAATAAACTTTCAATGCATATAATATAAAAAAGTATGGGTGCTTTTTCTTGTTAAGATACAAGGTGGTACAATATATGATAGATATTTGTTAATTATCTAGGTCTGCTGTAACAATGGCCTTAAAGCCATTTGTTACAGATGATTCTTTTTTACTGTTACAGAAGCTACAAGTCAGAAATCAATGTGTGGACAGGACTGTTCTCACTCCAGATGCTCCAGTGGATCATCCTTTCTTACCTCTTTCAGCTTAGATGATTTTTAGCTTTCATTAGTTTGTGGTTGCATCGTTTTCAGTTCTGCCTTTAATGATGCTCTCTTTGTGTCTGTCCTTAATACTCCTCTGCCTTTCTCTTATAAGTATTCATATGATGGTGTTTAGTGCCCGTTGTGATGACCTAGAATTATCTCCTCCTCTTAAAATCTTTAGCTTAGTTATGTTTTCATTTACTTTATAAGTGTAACATTTATAGGTTTGGGGGATCTGATAACTAACTAGTATGTGGAAGGCAGCTTAGCCTGTGAAAACGTATATGGGCAACAGGAGCATCCTTTAAGAACACATGGAAAGGGGGGGCCTAACATCTTTAAGTTAACTCTCAAGGAGACTGCTTAGATGAACATGACCATGTTGCCTAAGACTGTTCTGTGCTTATTCCCTCTTTGTCAAGACACTGATAATAATACCTATGTTAGAACATTGTAGAGATTGGTGTGTAAGCACTGAGGGCAGTTAATCAGTCACTGACTGCACTTGTAGAGTAACGCCTTGTATTGACTATGTACCAAGTCTCTAAACGCATGCTATGTTTTAGCTAACCAAACTATTATGGCAGAGACGAAATCATAGCTCAAAATCATACATCTAGCTTGTGGTCCAGCTGAAGTTCAGTCACACACCACTTCAGGAGTTTGACTGATGCTGTTATTTTAAAATTATTACTATGAGAATAGAATTGACTCTTAGCATTTCCAGGAAAACTAGAAGTTTCTGAGGGATATGGAATCACAGAGTAGAAATTATGAACCTTTGCAGCTTTGTGTTAAGTTGACCTCCTCTGGGCAATGTAGTTGCTCATTAATCTCACTACTTTTCTGTGAGACATGGATTAAGGGTACATGTTCTAGAGACATCCATCCCTTTGGAGACTTAGGCAAGTACAGTCAGCTAATCTTTCCATTTCACATTTTGCTTAATAGAGAGCATAGTTTGTTCTCTTAGTTTCTCTCCTGTTCTGACAAAACAATGTAATGGTTTATTCTGGCTCACAGCTCAAGGATATGGTCCACCATGGTGGGGAGATCACAGTGGCAGGAGCTCAACATCTAACACTCACAGGTGGAAAGAAGTGATGACTACAGCCTGTAGCTCATTCTCCAAGTAATCTAGGCTCCCAGCCAGAAAATGGCACCCGCTACATTGAGCAATTGATACCTAAATCAATACGATCAAAGTAATTCCCTATGGATATACTCAGAGGCTCAAATCCCAGGTGATTCTAGATTCTGTTATCTTGACTAGTTGATGGTACAAAGTACTACAGTATTCATTAGAAGTACTCTTTGAATCTGTGGAGTGTTGCTGCAAAGAGCTGTAAGATCAGCTTTTAACAGGTCATATATGTTAGTGTGATAATATATGAATTAAGAAGAGGCCCTCTATTAATCTGAGTAGAATTTGTTCCTGGCTATTCCAATCTATGTATGCCAATTAGAGTGTAAGGGAACAGAGGGTGGAGGAGTCTTTTCTGTTCTGTTCCAGTCCTCTACCCTTACCTTCCTGCTACCACCTACCCTTAACATCCCCCTTTAAATTTCACAGCCAGACTAGACCTTTGAAAATGAAAATTGCATCATTACACGTGTCTCTTAGAAACCTTTCCAGGCATGCTAGCACACACCTATACTCCTACTACCTAGAAGATGAACCCAGGAGGATCAAGCCAGCCTAAGCTACATAGCAAGTTTGAGATCAGCCATGGTTACATGAGATTCTGTCACCAAAAATAAATAAAACCTTAGGAACTGTATTCTAAGGGTTGTGTTTAAAGTCCTTGTAGCTGTCCTCCAGTGTCTTCTCAATCCAGTACCATTTCTGTTCTTTTTAGTGTTTGTGTTTCAAATGTTTGGCTTTGTAATCCTAACAATGCTGCATGCTTAAAATGCTGTTGGTATGCTGTACCACTAATGGTGGCAAAACCCTTTCCTCCTCTTTCTTTAAATATAACTTAGAGAAGTACAGTTCTCACATAAGCAATCCACTGATTATCATTCTTGGATTTTTTTTTCAGTTGTGTATATTTTGGGTGTACTGGCAATGGGGTTGGGAAGGGAATGGGAATCTTTCATCCCCAAACATAATTTAAGATTCCTCATTCTGTACTCCAAACCTCGAGACATTCTTCAGTGAATGTTTAAGGAACACTAATGGGTGCTACATCGCTGGATGGCAGTGAGGCATTGTGGTGATACTACAGTGGCCACATTTCAAGGTGTCCATTGTTATGTGGGAGTGATCATTACCATGCTGGAGGATGCTGATGCAGAACATTCTCATCATTGGAGTGTGTGATGCTCTGTTCTGGTTCTGCATTAGAACTTAGATGCTTCTCTCTCCCCATCATCTCTTCCCTTCCATCTCTATCAAACAGGCCCCTGCCAGTCCTTTTCCCAGACTTAGGACTTTTGCTTCTGTTTTGTGACCCATTTGCCTTAGGTAGGGCCATCTATGTGATAGTTGGATTGGGACTATCCATTAGAACCTGTCAGGATCACTAGTGGGTGCACAGATGAGGGCAATGACTCTCCCACCTGAATCTATCAGTAGCACACAGTTAAGCAGTAAGGAGCAGGTCCCCTAAGCCCACCTCCATGCCTAACTGTTCACAGGTTAGTTCTTGTGCACGTTCTGAGCACGCATGCATCCACAGATGCTGAGTTCCTGATTGTAATGGATGCCTTGTCCAGAAGATGGCAGGTTGGAGCCCTTCTCCCTATCTTTTGTGGCTTACATTCTTTCCATGCCCCCTTGTGCAGTCTTCCCATAGGCCTAGAGGGAATGCTCTTATTCTCCACCCCTGTATGTATGTATATGTATATACACTTGTGCATATAAGTGCAGAGGCCAGAGTAAACCAGAGTTTAATATCAGGTGTTTTTCTCTACCTCAATTCACCTTACTTTTCGAGACAGGTTCTCTCGATGAACCAGAAGTTTACCAATTCGGGTAGAATGCTAGGACCTTGTCTTTCCATGCCCCAAACACATGCCGCTGTGCCTGGCTTTTAACTTGGCCTCTGGGGGATCTGAATTCAAGGCCTATATACAGTTACCACTTTCCTCACAGACACCTCTGCCCACCTGTGGGGCAGTGGTCTGTTCAGGCAACCTGGGTCCAGTCAAGTTTAAATCTGGAACCCCAATGTTCCAGTGGGAGGTATTCCTGCCTGCAAGAGACCGAAGGATTTTGGCCACACCTCCTGGACCCCTGGTTCCTGTTTCAATCCCAACCCCCTACAGCTGCCCCCACAGAAGATGTGTGTTCTGTCATGTAGACAATGCCCCAAGCTCCTAGCATTCTAGCTGGGCCCTAGTCCCAGTCATCTGACCACAGCCAGATAGCCCTGCCTCACAATATAAGAGACAGTTTGCCTCCTCCTCTCTCTCTTGCCCTCTTACCTTCTTCCTCTCTTGCCCTCCTCTTCTCTTTCTTGCTCTCCACTTTCTCTTGATTTCTCTCTTGCTCTCTTCCTCTCTTGATCTCTTCTTTTCTTACCCATTCTCCTCTCCTCTCCTCTCCTCTCTTCTCCTCTCCTCTCCTCTCCTCTCCTCTCCTCTCCTCTCCCCTCCCTTCCCCTCCCCTCCTCTCCCCTCCTCTCCTCTCTTCTTTCTTCTTGTCTCATCTCTTCTCCTCTCCTTCTTCTCCTTTTTCTCTCTCTCTACATGGTCATGGCCGGCCTCTTTTCTCTTTTCTATAATAAAATCTCATGACTATGCATTGCCTCCTTTTAACTAATGCATCGCACAGCCCCAACACCAGCAGCAGTGAGATCTGGGCCCATACCCACCCTGTTTTATGTCTTGCCTCCTTGGTAGGATATAAGAAGAAATTTGTGTTTTATAGTTTCCTTATACCTATTTTCACTCAACAAATGTTTTTAGTCATACATTATGCAAGTCATTAAATTAAGCACTGGTAATTCGGTTGTGGATAAGATAGTTTCAAGCCTTTTTGCATGGAGCATGTATGCTAACAGGAAAGGCAATCATTAAGTAGTCAGATAAATAACCAGAATTATATCGTGTGATGTATCATAGCTGTTTGAGTGACTCTTGAAGAATTGACTAATGGACACTGTCCCACCAACTTCTTAGCTACCGACAAGTTATAAGCACAGAAAGCTAGATAGTAATTTATGGCTGAGGCCTACAGATACCATCAGCATTTTAGGGCATTCAATAAATTAAGTAATGTTCAGGCTGTTTTCTGTGTTTTTCTTGTTTCTGACATAGAGCAATGATTATGTCAGTTGCTCTGTGGTTTAAAGCCACAGTTATTCTGGGAGGACACAGTTGCCATCAGTGAGCAATGACTGATCCAAAAGAATTCTGGCCGAGGTCTTGCCAGTGATGGAAAGAAATGATATGTTCTAGCAGCTGCCAACAGTTATGCTTTTCTAGCTGATGGCAATCTTTTTGTCTTGAAACCCTTTCTATAATGTGACTTGTGACCACATGAGTGATCGCTGAGAAACAGAGGTCAGGCTAATTCATTAGACAGTTCTTACCCACAGATAACTTAAAGTTGTCTGGATACTTAATAGATGTTTTTGATAATGGCATTCCAGAGAATGATGTCGAAGATAAACCTGGAACATTGGGGCTTTACTGTTGTTCCTTATTTTAGTTGTCTCCTTCTCTTTACAACCTCGGTGTTGTTATTCTGGGAAGTCCTAGCAGCCTTCTTTAGCACAAAGGGGGCTACGAACTGTAGTTCTTTTCTGGGAGATTTTTTTTTTTTGTTAGTGTGTATATCTTAATCCCTGCTCCTGTTAAATGATGTGCCAGTGGATGCTGACACTGTTGATACAAGCAACCACCAATTATCCTATCAGTAATTATTGGAAGAGAAATACATAGTAAAGAACGGAAGTAATTGGACTGGTGTAGTGGCTTTGAATGTTCCTGAGGACAAGATTCAATTAATTCTCATTGGGCGAATATAGTGACTGGATTCTTTTCCTTAAAGTCATGTGGTAGTTGCCACAGTTCCAGTCACTCCGGATTCCTGTCTGAAAGGTGCTGAAAAGCAGGCAAAGATTAAATGATGGATGTTGTGATTCAGGTATTCCCTGTAAAACCCTTTTCTTGAAGCCCCACCAGGTCGATCTTGCCTACCTCTCACACCATCATTGCAAGGGGTGGCAGGAAAGGAATCCTAGCTGTCATCAGTTGTCATGCCAAATGATGTAGTTTCATTATAAGGGACCTTAGTAGCATGGAAATTGTGTTGCTGCTAGGTAGGCTGGTGCATGTGTTAGAGAAGGAGAGAGAGAAAGGGAGAGAGGGAGAGAGAGGGGGAGAGAGAGAGATCCAGGTGTGGAAGCCCTGCTTCACATTACAATAGCTAAGTAAAGAAATGATGCCAGAAGCTGACATCACACTGCTGGACAGTGGTTTCAGTGGTGAATAGTGGAGTGGGCAAGAGGAAAAGCCAGGCTTAATCTCATTTTTAATGTTTTTTATTTGGAAGTTATTATTATTTTTTATGGTTGTAAGATGTTTTATTATAGAAAGGAGAGAGAAGAGATAGAAAGTAGGGACCGGCCATCTCCATGCGGCTGGCACAGAGAGGGGGAAGGGAGGAGGAGAAAGTAAAGATAAGAAAAGGCTAAAAGGGAAGGGAGGGAAGAAGAGGAAGAGAAGAACTACTTGGAAGTTATTTAAAATAAAGTTTGAGTTACTAAAAAAAAAAAAAGAAAGAAAGAAACAGTTTTAAGATATGTTCTGGGCTGGGCAGTGGTGGCGCATGCCTTTAATCCCAGCACTTGGGAGGCAGAGGCAGGCGGATTTCTGAGTTCTGAGTTCGAGGTCAGCCTGGTCTACAGAGTGAGCTCCAGGACAGCCAAGGCTACACAGAGAAACCTTGTCTCAAAAAAAAAAATGCTCTGGTGTGAAATAACTAAATGTGCATTAAATGAAGCTCTACAAAAATCTAGAAACATGTCCATTCTCCTGTTTATGTTACCTACGTGCTTCTGGTGAGCTTCATTCAATCATGGCTAGTCCAGTTAAACCATGGCCTTCAGTATTGATCTCTCAGAGGAGAAAACTTGGTATCAAATAAATGTTATCGAAATGGACTGTATTGACCTATCTTTCTTTAGAAATCCTTCCTTAATAATCCATATACCATTTCATGAGCTGTGGTTTATTACAGGTTCTTGGTAAAGGATGGAATCAGAAACTAAAATAAATTTCTTATCTTTTGAGAGGAGAGAAATTGATTTTCATTGTTTTCTTTTATCTTCTGTACCAGAAGTGTTCTCCCTACATGTATGTGTGTGTGTGTGTGTGTGTGTGTGTGTGTGTGTGTGTGTGT
>JADRCD010119308.1:0-11653 GCA_019843815.1 Montemys delectorum
GGAAAAACCATAAAATATTTTGTCAACGCTTCCGCTCCGGCCAGGTGTGAAGCCAGGTGTACACCCCCCGCCCCACTTCCTCTTAACGCTTCCTTGCTCTGCAAGTATAATTTTCCTGCCCTTCTGAAGTAAAGTCAGGCTTTGACAACCGTTTTTGCTTGGCCTCGTTCCTCTCTCTCGCCCATCTCTTTCAGGCTTCGTCCCCTTTGGACCCTGGTTAATTACTCGCCCCGCCGGCCGGGGCATCTCATAATCTTAGTCATCTCATAAGACCCACTGCTGTCATCTAAGTGGCCCCCAGCTTTAAAGATTCTTGATGTTTTGAAGTCATCTCAAGTCTGGTTCCTCTGATCACTTTCTATGCTTCATCTTCTTCTTGGGGAACTAGAACTCATTTCTCTAAGTAGACATGTAAATTGTTGATACAGGGACCCTAACCTATAAACAGCCTGAGCAGTGGGCTCTGCACACAGGGATATACCACATCCAGCCAATACAGTCTGTGTTTTGTCAGTTTGGAGAGGCAGGCAGTATTTTCTAGAGCTAGCCAAGACAAGAACGGATAGTCTACCTGATTAGGGAGGCGACATTCCAAGACATCCTTTGACAGGAGGACAGCTCTATCTCCATACCATACCAGGCCCTCCCATTAAAGGTGAAAGATACCGACACTGGATGTGTAGGTAGTATTGCAGAAAGATCCTCAAGTTTCATTATTTAGTTAAAAGAAATGTGGAGTTGAGGCTTGGAAGATGGTCCCATCAATGAAATGCTTGCCACCAACTACAAAGACATGAGCTCAAGCCCCGAGATTCATGTAAAAAGCCAGTTGTGTAGAGCAACATTTGCTTATAATCTCAGTGGTGGTGAAGCAGAGAGTAGTAGATCAGTGGGGCCAGATTAGCTGAACCTCTGGAATCCTAGGTTCTGGTAAGAGACCTTGTCTCAAGAAACAGACAAAATGGACAATTACTGAGGAACAACACCCAAGGTTGATCACTGTCCTCCAAATGTACATGCACTTGTACACATGTATACAAACAGGAACACCCATATATGTCCACACATAATACACACACACATATAAAGATCCTTTGGAGTTGTACGGTAAGTCATATAACATCCTATACATATAATTTTATTTATTTATTTTTTTTGTATACATAGAAACCAGATAAAGCAGACAGAAAGCTGATTGTCATAAGAGGAGAACAAGATTGGATACAGTGTTGACAAGAAGATTTTTGGTTCATATTATAGTTTTAATACTTAAAATATTTTTAAAATAAATATATAATTAAGATTGTAACAAGATAGGAAATACTTTTTTCCTAGTTTTTTTATTTTTTTGACAAGGATCTCATCATATAGTATCTATATGACTTAGAAATTGCTATGCAGCAAATGGTGGAGGGAAAACCAACATTTTTGTGTTTTTACAGGGTCTCTGCCTGTATGTTCAGCATTATGTCATTCTTAGGAACTTCTCTTACACGACAAGCCCTTTGAATTCTTTGGAGGTTTACTCATCATTTTCTGGCATGCATTTGTCTTGCTGAAATATATATTGTGATTACTCATTACTGCTCAATAGATCCAATTAGCAGTTATGAGATAACTGTAACAGGCTGCTGTGATTTTTCTATAGGCTAACAAGACAGTTGATACAGTATTATGACAAAATACAGACTATATTATGGCAGAGAACTGGAGAGTTGATCACAGCTGACAGATAAGACAATGAAGGTATACTGTTGCTATGCCATGTGCAAACAAATGATTTTTTTATTTGAATTGACTTGGATCTGTTGGGTCAATAACTGAATGGAAGGTTTTTATGCAAGGGGTGATAAAGAACCAATTCAATGAAGAATTTCATTCCAACCAACAAAGAAGTTTCTAGAAAATTTTGGAATTCAAAATTGCCCTTCTGAGGTAGTTTGAATAAGAATGGCCCACATATGCTTAGTCACTAGGGAATGGCACTATTTGAAAGGATTATAAGGATTAGGAAGTATGGCCTTGTTGGAGTAACTGTATCACTGCAGATGGGCATTGAGGTTTCAAAAGCCTGTACCACCTCTGCCCCCTCTGGATCATGATGTAGTTTTCAGCTATTGCCCCAGTGTCTGCCTGCATGCTGCTATGCTTCCCATCACAATGATAATGGACTAAGCATCTGAAACTATAAGCTGGTAATGGTGCCTAAAACTAGGAACTAACACTGAGATGTTGCAAGGTAAAATTTTTATTTTTGTGCCTGGGCCAGACTTATGCTCTCCTTGGGAGTGGAAGAATGAAAGGGGCCCAGACCAGAAAACAGAAAGAACTTTTTATGGCAAATGATCAAGTGATTCAAAAGAGATTTTTGTAGTTATTTTTATGATTATGGGAAAGGTATACATTATAGGTTTATGGTTGGATAGTTAACATACTATGAGACATTTAATGGCCAGTCAATTCTTGGAACAATGGAAACAATTTATGGTATGTAATTCACAAGACTATTAAGGAAGAACAAATTAAAAAACAGACAAAAAAAACCCCACAAACAAACAACCTCCCACCCCCTAAGAACTAAGTTGTCTGATAGCTAAGGACATGATCAAAGTCTAACATTATTTAACTAGAAAGAAAATAGTCAGCTGTTCCTTAACATAAGCAAACCCCCAATTAAATGCTTTCCTTTATAAGAGTTACCATGGTCATGGTGTCTCTTCAGAGCTATAGAACAGTGACTAAGGCAGAAGTTGATACCAGGAGAGCTTATTGCTATGACAGGCCTCACAATGCTGTTTGTTGGAGGAATATGGAAGACTTTGGGACTTTGAACTAGAAAAGTGACTGGATGATTTATGTGAGACTTAGTGGACCTTCCTAATAGGAGCATAGAAGGCAGTGATGCTGAGGGCAATTCAAATTTCGATGGCCTGGTCAAGAAGTCTCAGAGGGGAAGAATATTAGTAAGTGATCTAGAGACTGTTCTTATAACATTTTGGTGAGAATTGTGGCTGCTTTCCCCCCCTTGTTAAAAAAACTCCCTGAGGCTAAATTAAAGAGTTTTGGATTAATAGTGTTGGCAGAGGAGATTTCAAGAAGCCTAGTATTAACTGTGTCATGTGGTTATACAGGTCTATAATGTAAAGGAGCAAGCTAAGCAAGGAAAAAAGAATAGAAAGGGACCACCAGGAATGTAATGTTGGAGCCAAGTCTAGTGCTCAAGGAGATTTAAAAGTTTAAAGAAAAGCCTAATGACTAATAGAATAAAGGGAGTGATGACCTCAGAACAAGATCCCATTCAGCTAAGCTTTCAGCTTGTAAAAAGGAATAAAAGAAAAGCTTAAGCAGCAAGGGAAACTATCATTGATCGAATGTTAACACAGATGTAGTTAAACAATGGGGCCATAATCCAGCCCCAGCAAGCAGCAGGACTTGGCAGCTTCTGGCATAGTTCTGGTTTTAGAGTCAAGGATATAAGAAAAGAGTTGTGGAATTTCTCTCTAAGGAAAGCCACGGACACCAGAAGTATGTCAAAGTGGGCCCAGAAAGACCATTATGTGAAGGTCCTTTCTCAGGAAAGCCACAGAAGCCTGGCATGTTTACACAGGGAGGCTTAGAAAAGTCATTGTGTGAAGCTCCAAAGGTGAATCCTGGATTCTGTTGAAGACCCCAAGATGTTGGTTATGCCAGAATTATGGGATACCTGCCAAGGAAAGCTGTAGATTGGGTGTGAAACCAGCCCAAGAGAGAGATATGTGTTGCAGTCAACAGAGCTGAAAGGAGTTGGAGACCTAAAATGTACTTTAACATCAGACATGGAGATGCAGAATTTGGAATTTTCCCTGTTGTTTCTTTGGTCTTTCTTTGCTTCAGCATTTTCTCACTAGCCTCCCTTTCCTACCTTTTAGAATGGTAATGGATATTCTGTGCCATTGTATATTGGAAGTATGTGATTTTCTTTTTTTAATTTTGATTTTACCATTAAAAGATTACCATGAGTCTCAGAGGAGACTTCAAATGTTGGACCTTTAAATAATTTTGAGACTGTGATAGACTATTGGGACTTTTGAAAAAGTTGAGGTCCAATTTTTGAAGTTGGACTAAATTCATTTTTGCATTATTATATTAATATAAGCCTATGGAGGACAGAGAATGAAATGGGTGGTTTGAATAAGAAAGGCTCTCATAGGCTCCTCCAGTTGAATGCTTAGTCATCAGGGAGTGGTACTATTTGAAAGAATTATAAGTATTAGGAGGTGTGGCCTTGTTAGAGGAAGTGTGTCACTGCGGGTGGGCTTTGAGGTTTCAAAAGCCCACATCCTACCCAGTCTTTCTACCTACAGATCAGGATGTAGCTCTCACCTACTGGGCCAGCACCTGCTTGCTGTCACCATGCTCACTATCATGATAATAATGGTCTAATCCTCTGAAACTACAAGCAAACTCCAAACTAATGCTTTCTTTCCTAAAAATTGCCTTGGTTATGGTGTCTCTTCACAGCAATAGGACAGTGACTAGGACACTACCCAAATGCCTCTTCCCATGTATCAATGTCTTGTGTTTTCTCTAGTATTACCCTGATCTTAGCACAGTGGATTTGAACCTTGGTACTCACTGACATGTTACACTGATTATTTTGGGGAGTAGGGATAGCCTGTGGATTGTTTATTACCAATCTCTGGCTTCTCACTGATTGTACCAACAGCTCTGTGGACACTAAGTGTCTACAGACATTTTCATGTCTCTAGGAGAAAAATCTAAATAGTTTTTTTGTCATAAGATCTCCAGGAAGAGCACACATTACTAAGTGTGCCATGCTGTGATATTTAGACTTAGATTTTGGGCTTAACCCTAAGCTATAGTTTCCATGCATCTCTAGCAATCGGGGATACTGTCATGAAGTCTTTCTAGATCCTGTTGATCATTTGCTTAGGGGTTCATGGCTTTCTTGTGTGCTGAGCAGTCAGAGGCAGACATTCTGGGGCCACCATTGCTATAAGAATGAGGACATGCAGAGCTAGTGAAGTGTCAACAGTGTCTTCTTCCTGCATCATGCCACGTGGCTTCCCCAGTGATTGTTTGAATGTCATGACATAAAGGGCAATCCTGTCTATCCTCAGAAAGAAGAAATTAGGGGTTTGGGGAGATGCTTAAATGGGTAAAGCACTTACCATGCAAGCTTGAGGACATGAGTTCCAAATCTCAAAATTCACATAAAAGCCAGACAGAGCAAGTGCATACATATATAATCCCAAGGTGCCTGTTGCGATATGGGAGGTAGACACAGGGGAAACTCTGGAACTCATGGGCCAGGTAGCCTAATGTACAAAGCAATGGACAGTAAAAGGGAGACCATCTGAAACAAGGTGAAAGTGAAAGACCCCAGAGCTGGGGAGACCCTCACTCAAGTCTCAGATGGTACAACCACCCAATAACTCATGAGAGACCGATCTTGATGCAACAGCATGAGGTTTATTCAGGGGGAGGAAGGGAAGCCAGATCTGGGGTCAAACACGTAGCCTAGCAGGCCAGAGGAGTTTGACCCCGAGCACAAGGAGTAAGGGATATTTAAAGGGAAAAACCACAAACTAGGGAGGTGAGGGGGTTACCAAGAAAATATAACAAGAGAACAGTGGAAAATTCTAAAGAGACCCAGCCCCTAGTTGAATCAGGGTCATAAGGAAAACATCCTACACACTCATTATGCACAAGAATGTGGTCTGGTCAATGTTATTCACTTTATGGCTGACTGTTCCCTAGAATTACTTAGATGACTTATATCCTGCTTTTTGTTCTTGGACCTAACTGGGGGGAGTGGGGGGCTTTGTGGTCAACAGGCTCCTGAAACTGGCTAGTCTACATTCTTGGCTTGTTACAGAGGTTTTCCATGCTCTTCCAGATAAAGGTTACACAGTATACATTCCCACCAATGCATTTCTATTAAATGCTCCTTTTTTTTTCTTAATTCTAAAATTCTCCAGCCCTACAAAAGGTGAGCCCTAACGCCTGAAGTTTTCTTACATCACATAAGTGATGTGCACACAGAATTTAAAAATAAATGAAAGGATCTTAACAAATAAATGAGTAACTCAATTCTTAAACCTTGCTTTGAGGACCCAATTCCTGGAGTCGCTTCTAGAAATTGGTCATTATAAAATTCAGGAGGGAAATGGTACCCTTAAATAGTTAAAGTGAGTTTGGGGCTGGCATAGGTCAATGTGGTAAGCACTGGCTTAGCAAGCTGGAAGCCCTGGGTTCCATACCTAGCATCTCGGAAAGGCTGTGTTTGTAGAAGGAGGTGATGAAAGAGCTGTTCATAATGGTGTGGGAAGGCTGAAGGGAATCACAAAGGGGAGCGGGACCCAGGATAAAGAAAGATACATGAGGATTTTCTCTCTGGTGACTTTCTAAGGCAGGATCAGCCAGGAGGCATAGGCCTCCACAAGTGGCAGGGCAGCCTGGACAGGATCCTCTCTACCCTCGTCTACACCTAGGAGGGACAACAGATCCACAACCCTCTCTGCACCTTTCCCACAAGTGAAGAGCCTGTATCCAGGGTGTGCTCTGACCCCAGGACTCAGGAGGGACAACTGATCCACAGCCATCTGTGCCCGGGTTTTACCAGAGGAGAGCTGATCTCCCAGAAGTGCTGACAAAGGCTTACAGACCCACAGGAGGAACAAGCTCCAGCCAGAGACAGCAAGAATATCTACCACCAGAGATCAACAGATGGCAAAAGGCAAATGCAAGCATCTTACCAATAGAAACCAAGACTACTTGGCTTTAATAGAACTTAGTACTCCCACCACATCAAGTCCTAGATATCCCAAAACACTGGAAAAGTAAGATTTGGATCTAAAATCATATCTCATGATGGTGATAGAAGAATTTAAGAAGGACATGAATAACTCCCTTAAAGTATTACAGGAGAACACAGGTAAAGAGGTACAAGCCCTTAAAGAGGAAACACAAAAATCCCTTAAAGAATTACAGGAAAGCACAACCAAACAGGTAAAGGAATTGAACAAAACCATCCAGGACCTAAAAATGGAAGTAAAAACACTTAAGAAATCACAAAGAGAGACAACTCTAGAGATAGAAATCTTAGGAAAAAAGTCAGGAACCATAGATACCAGCATCACCAACAGAATACAAGAGATAGAAGAGAGAATTTCAGGTGAAGAAGATACCATAAAAACACAACAGTCAAAGAAAACACAAAATGCAAAAAGTTCCTAACCCAAAACATCCAGGAAATCCAGGACACAGTGAGAAGACCAAACTTAAGGATAATAGGTACAGAAAAGAGTGAAGAACTCCAACTTAAAGGGCCAGTAAATATCTTCAACAAAATTAGAGAAGAAAACTTCCCTAGCCTAAAGAAAGAGATGCCCATGAACATACAAGAAGCCTATAGAACTCCAAATAGACTGGACCAGAAAAGAAATTCCTCCTGCCACATAATAGTCAAAACACAAAATGCACAAAACAAAGAAAGAATATTAAAAGCAGTGAGGGAAAAAGGTCAAGTAATATATAAAGGCAGACCTATCAGAATTACCCCAGACTTCTCGCCAGAGACTATGAAAGCCGGAAGATCCTAGGTTGATGTTATACAGACCCTAAGAGAACACAAATGCCAGCCCAGGCCACTATACCCAGCAAAACTCAATTACCAAAGATGGAGAAATTAAAGTATTCTATGACAAAACCAAATTTACACAATATATTTCTACAAATCCAGCCCTTCAAAGGATAATAAATGGAAAACTCCAACACAAGGCGGGTAACTACATCCCTAAAAAAAGCAAAAAAGTAATCTTCCAACAAAACTAAAAGAAGATAGCCACATGAATGGAATTCCAACTCTAACAACAAAAATAACAGGAAGCAACAATTACTTTTCCTTAACATCTATTAATATCAATGGACTTAATTCCCCAATAAAAAGACATAGACTATCAGACTGGGTACATAAACAGGACCCAACATTTTGTTGCATACAGGAAACCCACCTCAGTGACAAAGACAGACACTATCTCAGAATAAAAGGCTGGAAAATAATTTTCCAAGCCAATAGTCCCAAGAAAAAAGCTGGAGTAGCCATTCTAATATTGAATAAAATCGACTTTCACCCTAAAGTGATCAAAAAAGATAAGGAGGGACACTTCATACTCATCAAAGTTATGATCTACCAAGATGAACTCTCAATTCTGAACCTCTCTGCTCCAAATTCAAGGGCATCTACATTCATAAAAGAAACTTTACTGAAATTCAAAGCACACATTGCACTGCACACAATAATAGTAGGAGATTTCAACACCCCACTCTCTGCAATGGACAGATCATGGAAACAGAAACTAAACAAAGACACAATGAGACTAACAGAAGTTATGAAACAGATTGATTTAACAGATATCTATAGAACTTTTTATCCTAAAACAAAAGGATATACCTTCTTCTTAGCACCTCATGGTACCTTCTCCAAAATTGACTGTATAATTGGTCACAAATCAGGCCTCAACAGATACAAGAAGATTGAAATAATTTCTTGCATCCTATCAGATCACCACGGACTAAGGCTACTCTTCAATAACAACATAAACAATAGAATGCCCACATACACATGGAAGCTTAACAACACTCTACTCAATGACAACTTGGTCAAGGAAGAAATAAAGAAATAAAGACTTTCTAGAGTTTAATGAAAATGAAGCCACAACATACCCAAACTTATGGGACACAATGAAAGCAGTCCTAAGAGGAAAACTAATAGCTTTAAGTGCCTCCAAAAAGAAACTGGAGAGAGCATATACCAGCAATTTGACAGCACATCTGAAAGCTCTAGAACAAAAAGAAGGAGATTCACCCAAGAGGAGTTGAAGGCAGGAAATAATCAAACTCAGGGCTGAAATCAACCAAACAGAAACAAACAAACAAAAAAACAAACTATACAAAGAATCAACCAAACCAGGAGCTAGTTCTTTGAGAAAATCAACAAAATAGATAAACCCTTAGCCAGACTAACTAGAGGGCATAGAGACAGTATCCTAATTAACAAGATCAGAAATGAGAAGGGAGATATAACAACAGACACTGAGGAAATTCAAAAAATCATGAGATCCTACTACAAAAGCCTATACTCAACAAAACTGGAAAACCTGGATGAAATGGACCATTTTCTAGACAGATACCAGGTACCAAAGTTAAATCAAGATCAGATCAACGATCTAAACAGTCCCATATCTGCTAATGAAATAGAAACAGTCATTAATAGTCTCCCAACCAAAAAAAGCCCAGGACCAGATGGGTTTAGTGCAGAGTTTTATCAGACCGTCAAAGAAGACCTAATATCAATATTCCTCAAGCTATTCCACAAAATAGAAACAGAAAGTACTCTACCCAATTTGTTCTATGAAGCCACAATCACTCTTACACCTAAACCACACAAAGACCTAACAAAGAAAGAAAACTTCAGACCAATTTCCCTTATGACTATCGATGCAAAAATACTCAATAAACTTCTGGCAAACTGAATCCAAGAACACATCAAAATGATCATCCATTCTGATCAAGTAGGCTTCATCCCAGGGATGCAGGGATGGTTCAATATTCAGAAATCCATCAACATAATTCACTATATAAACAAACTCAAGAAAAAAGCTATATGATCATCTCATTAGATGCTGAGAAAGCATTTGACAAAATCCAACATCCCTTCATGATAAAAGTCTTGGAAAGATCAGGAATTCAAGGCCCATACTTAAACATAGTAAAAGCAATATACAGCAAACCAGTAGCCAACATCAAACTAAATGGAGAGAAACTTGAAGCAATCTCACTAAAATCAGGGACTAGACAAGGCTGCCCACTCTCTCCCTACCTATTCAATATTGTACTTGAAGTCCTAGCCAGAGCAATTAGACAACAAAAGGAGATCAAAGGGATATGAATTGGAAAGGAAGAAGTCAAATTATCACTATTTGCTGATGATATGATAGTATACTTAAGTGACCCCAAGAATTCCACCAGAGAGCTCCTAAACCTGATAAACAACTTCAGCAAAGTAGCTGGATATAAAGTTAGCTCAAGCAAATCAGTGTCCATCCTCTACACAAAGGATAAACAGGCTGAGAAAGAAATTAGGGAAACAACACCCTTCACAATTGTTACAAATAATATAAAATACCTTGGTGTGACTCTAAGCAAGAAAAGAGCTGTTTGACAAGAACTTCAAGTCTCTGAAGAAGGAAATTGAAGAAGATCTCAGAAGATGGAAAGATCTCCCATACTCATGGATTGGCAGGATTAATATAGTAAAAATGGCCATCTTGCTGAAGGCAATCTACAGATTCAATGCAATCCCCATCAAAATTCCAACTCAATTCTTCACAGACTTAAAAAGAGCAATTTGCAAATTCATCTGGAATAACAAAAACCCAGGATAGCCAAAACTATTCTCAACAATAAAGGAACCTTTGGTGAAATCACCATCCTGGACCTTAAGCTATACTACAGTGCAATTGTGATAAAAACAGCATGGTATTGGTACAGTGACAGGCAGGTAGATCAATGGAATAGAATTGAAGACTCAGAAATGAACCCACACATCTATGGTCACTTGATCTTTGACAAAGGAGCTAAAACCATCCAGAGGAAAAAAGACAGCATTTTCAACAAATGGTGCTGGTTCAACTGACAGTTAGCATGTAGAAGAATGCAAATCGATCCATTCCTATCTCCTTGTACAAAGCTCAAGTCCAAGTAGAGCAAAGACCTTCACATAAAACCAGATACACTGAAACTAATAGAAAAGAAAGTGGGGAAGAGCCTCGAGCACATAGGCACAGGGGAAATTTTCCTGAACAGAATACCAATAGCTTCTGCTCTAAGATCAAGAACTGACAAATGGGACTTCATAAAGTTGCAAAGTTTCTGTAAGGCAAAAGACACTGCCAATAGGACAAAATGGCAACCAACAAATTGGGAAAAGATCTTTACCAATCCTATATCTGATAGAGGGATAATATCCAGTATATACAAAGAACTCAAGAAGTTGGACTCCAGAGAACCAAATAACCCTATTAAAAAAATGTACAGAGCTAAACAATGAACTCTCAACTGATGAATACTGAATGGCTGAGAAACAACTAAAGAAATGTTCAACATCCTTAGTCATCAGGGAAATGCAAACCAAAACAACCCTGAGATTCCACCTCACACCAGTCAGAATGGCTAGGATAAAAAACTCAGGTGACAGCAGATGCTGGAGAGGTTGTGGAGAAAGAGGAACACTCCTTCATTGCTGGTGGGATTGCAAGCTGGTACAACCACTCTGGAAATCAGTTTGGTGGTTCCTCTGGAAATTGGACACAGTACTACTAGAGGACCCAGCTATACCACTCCTGGGCATATACCCAGAAGATGCTCCAACATGTAATAAGGACACATGCTCCACCATGTTCATAGCAGCCTTATTTATAATAGCCTGTAACTGGAAACAACCCAGATGTCCCTCAACAGAGGAATGGATACAGAAATTGTGGTATATCTACACAATGGAGTACTGCTCAGCTATTAAAAACAATGAATTTATGAAATTTGTAGGGAAATGGATGGATCTGGAGAATATCAACCTGAGTGAGGTAACCCA
>JADRCD010119323.1:0-13704 GCA_019843815.1 Montemys delectorum
CACACACACACACACACACACACACACACACACACACACACGTACACATTGTTTCCTACTGGGATTGGAGGTAGGGAAAGCCTGCCACAGTATCTAACTCCATAGAGCCACAGCTGCTCAGATTTCACATACCTCAAAGGGAAGGAATGTAAGGATGTAAATTCCACTGGACAGATTGTTTTTGCACATGCTACCACTTAGTGTTCTTTGTTGGAGGACATAGGCTCTCCGTGTGAAACACTAATAATGACAAAGGATGTGCCAATAACAAAGAAACTAGATAGCATAAAATAGTATACAATCAAAGTGCAACCCTAAGATAATGCTTCAATATTTTTGAGAAAAAAAATATGTTAATCTGAAATGTGCAGTCTATGCAGGCCTTGAATTTTCTGTTTAATGATATCATTTCTGGTTAAAAAGGCGTACTATTAGAAACTTCATAAAGTACCTAACATGTTTTATGCTAAGAACATAAAAACAAAACACAATCTTCTTTAAGAAAATCCTACCTTCCTATTATTTAGGCATGATGGTACAGGGTAACACGAGATACCAGCAATTGCTGCAAGGGAGAAAGCTTCTTAAACTGAAGGACTGTTTGTAATGAGAGACCTGCCTTGGGAAGGAAAAAGGATGCAGAAATAAGAGAGCTCGGCTGGGTGGTATTTTCATTAGTTAGTATCCTCGGAGAATCACTTATTATGTGAAATTCCAAAAATAATGAGCAGGACCCCCCAACGTTAAAGATCCAACCGAGCCAGGGTTATGACAGCTGGCTCCCTTGCAGGGATGGTAACCAAACCTCTGCTCTCAGGGCTTTGCATTAAGAGAGACATTTGTTTCTGAAATCTGGTTCGTTTTTAATTTCTCATCAGTGAAATAAATATGTAAGAGTTATAAATTCTCTGCTTCTCTTCACCTTCTACAGACTTCTTGAGAGGCAGAAAATGAAGGCATGCAGTCCTACAGTAACTAAGAGAACCCATCACAAACCAGAGTTCCCCAAGAACAAATCCTTCTCCAACCATCCCACCATCAAACATCTGATCCCACCCCACAAGGCAATGGGTAGATAGAGAGCCCTTCATTTTGAGTCAAGGAAACAAGTTTATCTAATGAATTAAACAAATCACAGTTTTGCCAAGTTTGAGAGGAAGTTTTATATTTCAGAGTTCCCTTTGAATTTATTGTAGAACTCAGATAATGACATGTTAAAAAAAATGGTCCATGATATACCAGATTCTTATTTAATCTTTAAAAACTAACAGCCTCAAAGGGGTGGAGGAGGAAAGACAGAGACAGACAAACAGAGACAGGGAGACCGACAGGGAGACAGAGAGAGAAGCACACAGCTCCACAAAGCTATTAAGCTATTTCACCCAAATTAACTCTGTTTTACACACACACACACACACACACACACACACGCACAAGGCAAACAGACTTCATTCTAACTCTAAGTATTCCATTTTCTCTCACTTAGAGAGGAGAATGACTTCCTCCTGTTGGGGATCTAAGGCAAGCATGTTAAAGAGACTCACAGCCTGTAACACTTCAATTTTGTTGACATGCAGCAATCATCAGATTTGTTTGATGAAACTGTTTTTTTAGATTTTCCAATATCTTACTTTTTTTTCCCTTTTCTATCTCCTGCCTTCTATACAAGTTATCTAAATAGCAGTGGCCATTTTCTCATTCCATGATCTCAAGTCAATTTTGTTTCACTTCAACAAATATAAAACAAGTCAAATTTTGGTGTTTTTTTTCCTGATATTTCTCAAAAGATCAGGGACTACATTTGTTCAGAATAGATATTGATTTCTATTTAATAGTAAGCTTCTTATGAGTATAATGCCTTCCCCAGATCCTAGGCCTATCTGCATTCTTGTAGTTTGCTTTTGTTGAAATTGCCAATGTATCATTTCTTGCTGCTACTGTTCATATATTTATACTTCCATTCTCAACTCAGTGCCCATCTTCTGGCTACTCTCCAGTCTTCACATTGAATTCCTCTGAGAAAAGGGTAAAAGGAACAGTCACACATAGATCTGCCAACCTGCTAACATGACTGAGTAAGTCCTGTCTTAGAACTAGTCATAGTTTAATAGCAGACATTAATTCTGAGAGAAGTATGTCTTTATTCTAGCACTTCAGATGTAAATCACCATACAGAAATGCTAATTGTGAAGTCACTTTAGAGTTGCTCTATGGAGTCTATGGGCTGTAATCTCAAATAACCATTCTATAACCAGAGAATGTATACAAGACACCAGAAAACCATTGCACTTGAGTAAATAGAAACCTCTGACCAAAGTTGGTCATTCAAATAGTTAAGGATTTACACACACACACACACACACACACACACACACACACACACAGACAGACAGACACAGAGAGAGACAGAGAAGCAGACAGAGACAGAGAGAAGTTTACTGAAGGGTGTCAACCAAAGAGATAACTTCCTTGCTGGACCTGAAAAATGCACATGGTTTCTAGATCCACAGAGACATGAAAAGCTGAATGGAGCCTAGGAATCTGTGAAGGTGTAGTCTGAAATAAAAAGAGTTGAAGGAAATCTGAATTATTCCAGCAAGAGAAACAACAAGATATGAAAGAAACCTCAGAAAGAAATGAAGACACAAAGGAATCAGGGCCTGATCACCATGCTTCTGTGTGCTTATTCTGTATGTCTGTTTCTAAAAGCATGAGGCATGCAGCTTTAGTGGAACATGACCTGATTTTAGATGTTTCTCCATGCTTTTGTTATTTTTTTCACAGATCTTTTCGAAAACAAGACACTTTTTTGCTAGTTTTTCTGAGACAGGGTTTCTCTGTGTAGCCCTGGCTGTCCTGAAACTCACTCTGTAGACCAGGCTGGCCTCGAACTCAGAAATCCTCCTGTCTCTGCCTCCCAAGTGCTGGGATTAAAGGTGTGTGCCACCACTGCCCGGCAACAAGATACTTTTTAAAATGAGAATTTAGAGCTAGAGAGATGGCTCAATAGCTTGTTGCTCTTGCAGAAAACCCAAGTAAGATTCTTGTCACCCATGTTGGGCAGCTTACAATAGACTTCAGCTCCAATGAAGCTGATACTCTTTTGACCTGTGTGTATGTACACACATACACACACACACACACACACACACACAATTAAAAAACAAAAATAAAATTCTTTTTTAAAAACGAGGATTTTTTCTGAGACTATCATGAGATACTTCTTTTATACTTGTTGAAATAAAACTGTAACACAACTGCTAATAATATATGTATTAAAGGCTATCTGATATAATCTAGAAATGTCCATAGAGAAGTATATAAATGTTTTCTTCAGGTTTTGAAACATTAGAGAACATAATAGGCAATGGTGTGAGAGTTCACAATGGTGGAAATATGTCTGGAAGCATGGAGGGAACTCAACACCTGGTATGTATGATCACCACAGATGTGCAGTCAGCACCACACTGAATATCTACCATGGCCACCTATCACTTCTATTTCTGCTTCATAGGAATACCAACTGTTACCTCATCAGGCTTGTGACTTTTAAGAAAACATTTCAGGGCTTTGTCTTGATGTTGTTATTTTTGTATAGGAAACTCTGTTTTGTAGACACACACACACACACACACACACACACAGAGAGAGAGAGAGAGAGAGAGAGAGAGAAAGAGAGAGAGAGAAACACCTATCTGGAATTCAGTAATAATTTTCTTCTTTAATGATTATCATATCTCCAAACTCATCCAAGGACACCAAGCCAGAGGAATTAATGCAACTATGTATTAAAAATAGTATTATAGCCAGTAGCTTGTGCTATCTCTATGGCTATTAAGTACATAGATATTTCAGCTTCAACTCCTGTCTTTTTCAATAAAACTAATTAATTACATACTCTTGACTTATCTATTAAACAGATTCCATTTCTAAGTGTCCCTGTAAATAAGATGACAAATTTATATGGCATTTTTGTTTGGGGTGGTATTTATAAAATGACTTAGTCACCTAGATATTAATACTATGTTAACATGTATTTCTCACTAATTATTGTATTAGTGATAGTCTGACCCATGGGACTTGATCTTACACAGAAGGAAAGAGTCAACTATTCCACTTATATCTCTCAGACATCTAAGTGATATGTAGTCAATGCTAGAAAAATACATATCTGTGATATAAAGCATATTATCTATAATTTCTCACATTGTTAGTTATCCACATGGCAAAATACCTCACTAAAACAACAGAAGAAGCTTATTGGAATTCTTAGTATCAAGAGGCACATACCACAGGGTAGGGAAGACAAGCCATTGGGATGAATATTCTGTAATATTTAAACAAAGGGCAACTGGATAAATCTTCTGTAGTGTGGGAAGACAGGGCAATTGGGTGGATCCTCTATAGTGTGGGAAGCTGAAGGAGCAGGCCCTCACATCCTCATGAACCAGAAAGTAAACACATAGACCAGAACTAGAATCGTGCATAAGGTTTAATCTTCAAGATCTGCTCCAGGGACCACATGTTGTAAAGTCTCCACAACCCTCCAAAGCAGCACCCGTAGTTAGTGTCAAGTATTGAAGCACACGAACTTGTGGGGGAGTACTTTACATGGCACTGAGGAGAGGAGTGGCTGTAGATAACAAAGGAAATGTAGGTGATAGTCAAGTGGCTAAAAGCCCAATTCAGTCTCTGAATTGTCCTTCCTTCAGTCTCTGCTCCATACTCTGTCTCTGTGTCTCCTCCCAGGGGTATTTTGTTCCCCCTTCTAAGAAGGACCGAAACTTACACACTTTGTTTTTTCCTTCTTCTTGAGCTTCATGTGTTTGCAAATTGTATCTTGGGTGTTCCGAGCTTCTGGGCTAACATCCACTTATCAGTGAGTGCATAGCATGTGTGTGCTTTTGTGATTGCGTTACCACACTCAGGATGGTGCATTCAGAAAACTGCAAACATGGACATGAGCAGAAGAACATCGTACATGGGCCAATTGAACTGACTGGCTGACGTCACCAATATGTCAGCCCAGTGTTTTCATAAGCTTTATTAAAATAAAATTCTCGGCTGTTTCCCATTTAAACAAGAAAGTAATTGCAGATGATTGTAAAGTGTGAGACTATAAATGCTAGATGTTCCTCAAAAAACTCAAGCATCTCTGTAGGAAGTTTCATGCTATTTTCCAATTTATATATGTTAAATGTTTTATTCTAACATTTAAACTGGATTGAGTTAAATGAAAATTAAATTATGACAAATAGAATTGTTCATGCAACAAATTAATGTTTACTAAGACAATTGTAGCACTAATTAAAGATACTAAAAAGAAGAAAGATAGAAAAAAAGAAAAAACTCAAGCCTATTGCCTCCCATGGACAGCCAAAAAGTATTAAGCTTCAATTTAAAAAATCAAAAGAAGTAGTAAAAATCACAGGGAAAATAAACAAAACAGGACAATAGACAGAAACAAAACAAAAAAGCTAATTATTTAAAATCTTGATGGAAAGTGATAAATTATAGGGAAAATTACAAAGGAAAGGAAGGAAAAGATGATCATTATTGGGAATCAGACAGGAAGCCCCTCATGCAGACCCTTCCAGCTCCCCACATGAAAGGAGCACATGCCCTAAACAGACATGTTTGCCCATGTAGAGTGACAATTAAAAGGAAAAGGAAAAGTTGTCCAGAAAAGAAAACTACCATAAAGATATAGACAATGTGAACAGTAATATAAACTTTAAGAAGATTGGACTTCTAAAATAAAATGTGCCAAGACAATTACCTGAGTAAACAAAGACAAAAAGAGAAAAGTGTAATTTCCAATATTAGAAATAAAAGATATCATCACTTTGGATCCAGGATCCAAAGTATCAAACGAAGCCTATAAACAAATCCACCACACAATTAGGTGACTCCATTAAGTAAGCTATTGATACCTATCATAAGCTAATATTTCTTTAAAGATTTATTTATTTTTATGTCTATAAGTATTATATGTGTTTGTACACCTGCCTGACAGAAGAGAGCATTATAGATGGTTGTGAGTCACCATATGATTGCTGAGAATTGAACTCAGGACCTTAGGAAGAGCAAGAGTGCCCTTAACCACTAAGCCATCTTTCCGGGCCCCAGAAGTTAATCTTTCAGGCCTCTCTGTAACATGACCTATCAATAATCAAGCATACTTGTAGTGAGATTTTGAGTTTCTAAAATATAGAAATGTTACGTCATCATCATCATCACCACCACCACCACCACCACCACCACCACCATCATCATCATCATTCCAATATGATGGAATATGTGGGATATGGAGTTTGTTCAGCAGGGGTATGACTTTGTTAGCTGCCAATAGTTTAATCTTAGAATTCTAGGAACTTTTGAGAGGCTATAAAAAATTACAGAGCTTCGAGAGAGGTTGCAGCAGCTGTTGTCCTTGCTGCTGCTATTCTTGTTGCTGGCTGCTGGCTTCTGGCTACTGGCTGCTGGCTGCTGGCTGCTGGCTTCTGGCTGCTGGCTGCTGGCTTCTGGCTGCTGGCTGCTGGCTGCTGGCTGCTGGCTGCTGGTTGGAGATATCCTGACAACAAATATTGGACTTCCTCAATGAACTACATACCCCTAAACAGCAGGAAGTAGTATAATGGTATTGACGCCCCCTTTCCCTTCAAACCTTCTTTCTCTCATACCTAGAGTTTGAAGGGGAGGGTCGAGGGATTGGAAGGGATAAATGTTTAGGAAGGGGGTAGGGAAAAGATCTCAATAAAGTAGTCAAAAGTACGGCTACACATAGTAGTGAAATTCCAGTATTCTTCTCAATGTTTGAGTCCGTCTTGGCCCCGTAATAAGATTATTTACTTACATACAGCATTCCTTTCTCATTTCTCCTCCTCTCTCTCTCTCCTCTCCTTCTTTCATTCCTGCGCTCTCTGTCCCACTCTCTCACTTACTTGCTTAAGCCCACTATGTCTGGGCCCTTCTTCTCTCTACTCTGGTCTGCAACATAAATAGGAAAAATTCATATCCATAGCTGGATGTCATCCTCAACGCCTTTAAATATACTCAAAGATAAAATCAACTCATCTTCATTCACAGCTTTCTTGTTAAATTATACAAACCATGTTTTAAAAAAAGCAACCCCATTTTTTACAATCGTTTATATGAAATAAAGAGCAAACTTCCTGAGTTCAGCTTGTAAGCCAACACCCTCTAGAACCAAAGACACATAAAGATAAATAAGACTGAAAAGTTGTACTGAACGCTTTCAGGAACATGGATTCAAATACCCTCCAGAAAGTTTCGGAATCTGAGCCCGGTGTTGCACAGAAAGAATTACATGAGATTTTTTTCTAATTGCATTAGACCAGTTCAACTTGTTAATTTTATCATTTCTTTTGTTTTCTACCCTATTTGAAAAAAATATCCATATTAAATTTATAGTGAAACTCAAACAGGAAACTGTTTTCATTGGAAATTCTTGGCCCTCTTTTAATTTCATAAATTATATAGTTGAAACACTAAAGTTATATAACCAACTTGTTCTGAACAAACTTGAAATCTTCTCTAATCATTAAATTGCATGTCATGTTCATTGTTAAATTTAAATTTAAATTTTGTAAAATTGGATAAATTTAAAAGCTCAGTGTCTCAGTAACAAATTACATTTAAATGCTCAGTAGTTATAAGGAGACTGGACAGGCACCCTGCTTCACAGTGCAGAATGGGAGACACAGTTAGATCATGCTAAGGCCATCAACCTTATTAAGGTCTCTGTCTTTATTTCAAGTGATATATAAAATATATATATATATATATGCCAATATTTAAGAATAATCTGAATAATTGTCCTCATATTGAATCATTGAACCAGAAGTGAAATGTAAAATGTACCTTCTATGTGTATAATTTACTTTTGATGTATTTCCATGGTAAAATAATTTAACCTCTTAATATTTTTTAGTAAAGTAAATCTTCAACTCTTCCTGAAGACATGATAATGTGGGAACATAAAACACTACTTTTATCCTTTTAGGACTACTGAGAAAAGAACAGTCTCTGATACTAAAATAAAATGTTCAAGTCAAATAAAGGCCAAATGACGAAGAATAGATTCATGGAGCATTTGAATATTTCTAGTCACAAACAACAGAGCATCTATTTCTAATATTCATCAGTCCCTTCAGAGTTCAATGACATAATTGTTAAAAAGTATAATTTCCTTTTCATTATGTCAATAACATAAAAAAAAATTCCAGCTTCTATTTTTCAAGTTCCTCATTCTAGAAATAATTGAATTGCACACCAGTTTAACACAAATTTCAATAATACTGTATGCTGATGACTTCAAAGGAAGAAGATAGTTTTATAGGAAAAAAAAAACAAACAAGAGAACCATGGTTTAAACATAAGGGAAGGGAGGCAATTCATGTAGATAGTTACAAATAGCCCAAGTCAAGAGAATTTTTAGTGGAATTCTTAGACACAAATGGAGCATCAATATCACAATGCCTTCCTAAGGCCCAGGAACTGTTGCGGAAAAGGGAGAAAAATTATTATAGGAGCAAAAGCTCAAAGAGGAGCAGAGGGAAGTAGTGTCTTTTGGATATAAGATGCCCATTGCACCCAAGACCTCACGTAGGGTGCTTGCCGACACAGAACCGGTCTGGACTAGTTAAAGTGAGTCAGCGCTGCAGTACACAGTGGAAAGGATGTATAACATGCAAGCCTACCTGAGGAGCTCTGGACGGCCAACAGCTTCTGGAGGAAGAACTCTTTTCTCTAAAGGTGTGGCTTCTACAGGTCCACCATGCTCCATGAGCAAATCCCAATGGGCAGCACAAATTGGAATCAATAGACTTAAAGAGGGCACAAAGTTGTGGATGAGAGGAGGTGGGATAGATCTGGAGGGATTAGAGGAGGCATTGGTGTAGCTGGTGTCATCTGTAACCTTGTGTTTTTCCACCTCGCTATTTTTTCCAGAAATAACGACTCTGGGACTTCTTATATAGGAATAAGTGCCTGGGCCAATAGCTTACTTAGGCCTGTTCTCCAGACTATCTCATAACTTAATATCCTATATGTTCCATTTTTATAAATGCTACCTGATCCTCAGTTTCATGTGACAATCTTCCTCTGTCTCTGGGGTAAATTTCTCTGTTCTCTTCCTCTCTCTCTCTCTCTCTCTCTCTCTCTCTCTCTCTCTCTCTCTCTCTCTCTCTCTCTGCCAGATGTCCCACCTTCTAATCCTGCCTTGGGGCATTGACATTTGTATTCATAAAATAAGATAAATAATTCTGGAAGATTGCTTCTTCCTCTGAGAAATCAGTATCTTTCATTTCAAACACACTCCATAAAGGGCTCATAAGATTGCTCAGTAAGACAATACTGAAAGGATCATCTTACTCCAAAGCAAACAAATACTAGATCTTACTTTTCTCTACTTAGCACTATTGATGCTGTAAGAGGCCATAATTTTCTATAAGTTGTATCACTCAGGTGCTGGAACATCCAGAAGAAAGTAATTAAGGACAAATAAACCAATTACCAACAGAGAGATCCCATTATCTGTTCGATGTAGGGGCTCTGAAGGCAGAGGGAGAGGAAGAAGGACCTGTGCTGTCAACATAGAGTGAATGCATTAAGGTCAAATCTTTAAGCAAGGAGGAGATGATATTTAAAGCAATATTTTTTTAAGGAAGTGGAGTTAGAGGATTCATTGCCTCATGAAGCTTAATTAATAACAACTATTCTGGCTTTTTATTTTGAGACATTTCTTCTTAGAAAGGCTCAAATCCTCCATTTCACAGGGATAGTAAAGTTACTGAATCTGAGTTTGTATGACCCAAGTTAAATGTCTGTCAAGCATTGGACCCAGTTTTGACACATGTGAATGTTTATTCAGCACACTGAGCGCATCTCCAGCATTTTACTGTTTGACATCAAATTGAACTCAGCTTTTGAATCTTAGGTAGATTCGCTTACTAAGCCTGAAGTGAAGAAAGCCAGTGCTTCAGATTAGGGAGTAACAGGAATTAATCCAAAAACTCCGGTGCTTTTTCCATTTCCATGGCTTCTCTCCCAGGTTTTGTCAGATATGTGAACTGATGTGAGCCTAGTGTACAATACATACTGGCACTGGGGCCCCCATGGACTGACGCTGACTTGGTAGCAGCAGCTCTGCGCACTGAGCAGGGAAATAAATGACAGGATGGAATCAGACAGGGTACCACCAAGCTCAGCCACCACCAAGAAAGCAGGGATTTAAAGGATTTATCTGGGTTACTGAAACAGAAAACAGATTTATTTAGTTTATTAAGCATTAGTTTATTATTTTTCCTCATTTCCAATTGAGGAAAACAAGGAGCTTTAAAAGATTTGGAAACTGATTTTATTTCTAGAATCTTTAAACTTATCATTCCAAAGCAAAATTATTATAAATTAGTTTATTAAATATTTGCAAATAAAATATTATGTCAAATGCACATTAAAGGTATACATATTGACATTTATGATGCAATAGAATAGCCTTATTCTAATATTTATAAATATATGCATATACTTATAAAGCACATAATATTTAATGTTACATGTATGTATATGTGTATATTTATGTACGGATTTTAAATAACGAAACTTTTAGCTCCTTTTTGTAAACTTTGGAAATTTTTTACTGGGAGCAGAACCAAGATAGGGAAATATATTTCCTAGCATTAAAAGTCTGTATTCTATTTTGGCAGTCATTGAGGTCATTCTGTACTCTGGCCACAGTGTATAGATATTTTTATAATCTTAAAACACATTTTAGCGTATTAGTGAGATAATTTTACTCTTGGGTCTATAATATTATGTGCAGAAAAGCACAGCGTAAAATCTTACTTTACAATAGGTAAGTAGTTAATTTAAGATATAATAATGAGAGGAAAAAATAAGTATTTATTTTATTTATCTCCACCTATAGTCCAATTAAAGTTGTCATTTTTGACAACACCTAATAACTAGTTTTGCTTGACTTAATTCTTCTCAACTTAGGGGATTCATGTTTTACATTGTATACAGGCTTTACAATGTGATAGTAATAATTTTTTAATATGCTCAACAAGGTGCCAATAAACATAACAAACATCGATCTACTTTTACCTTCCTTGGTGTTTCAGAAGATTTAAAATTGCTAAGCACTGTCCCTTCCTGAAGCCCATGCTAAATGAAGCTTGCCACGCATAATGCCCCATGTCTGTCTTGCAGCTCCAGCAGCCACCCTGTTGCCTTGTCTATCTTTCTTGTGGAGCAGTAAATGAAGGCAGCCCTTCAATACACACCATTCCAGCTCCACTCCATTCTTAGAGGCTCTCACTCAGACTGTGAGAACTACTTAAATACAACAGTCAGTAAACTCTCACTACTATGTTAGCCCTCTCTTTTGATTTCCACCTAGGTTCTCAACTATGTTTCTTGGATGACTGAAGAGACCTTCAAGTGAAGCTGTCTCAGATTTGTTCTGAGGTTGTTATATGGCATGGTTCCAAATCTCTTAAAAGTCTTCCCACTGAGAAGATATCTGTCCTGTCTCCTGTGAGTTTTGTTTCATTATAGTGCAGTGGAAGTAAAGATGTGAAATTTCTAAGATGGGAATGCAGAGGTGGGGAACTCTTGGCTTGTATTTAATTACTTACTTTCTTATTTATTTTTGGACTACTCATAATAGTCTACCGTGTAACAAGTGCATCACTTGGCCATGTTATCAAGACCTTTCAAATTGCATATGGAGGATACATCAGTCAAAACAGGAGAGAACACCAGATAACCTTAAGTTTTAAAGTTCTTCCAGATCAGGCCCCACATAGGATAATGAAGAAGCTTCAAGATTCTTGAGCAACCCAAGCTAGTCTACCACTAGATTTTCCCAAAACAGAACTGTAGACACACACAAGCCATCCCTCTGGGACTCTGTTTAAACTCTTCTTCCATTGGTCAGGCAACAGTGAAAATCCCTGGTCTTCCTTCTTTCCTCATTTTTCTTTTATCATCTGCTCCTGTGGATCTCATACCTTTAAGAAAGAAAAAAAAATTGACAGAAGAGAGCATCTTCTCTATCAACCAAAGTATTGTCTTCCAGATTAGCTTATTGAACTGATATATTTTCTTACAGCCTATCTATTGTCCACATCAGCTGATTGACCTCTCCTACATCAAACCCTACCATTCCATCCACAAGTACTTTCAATGCTGTTCACTGGAAATGAAGACAGATCCTATAATGAGGCTGGGCGTGATCTAGCCATGCCTCCCATTCTACACTGTGCAACAGGGTACCTGCCAGTCTCCTTGGGGCTACTGAGCATTTAAATATGATTTGTGTGACTGAGGCATCAAGCTTCTAATTTTATCCAGTTTCACAAGCTAAATTTAAACTTGACAATAGATGTACAATTTAATGATTGAAAAGATTTCAGGTTCAAAACAGGGTGGGCATATGAATTTACTTTTTCATCTCTAAGGTTTGTGAGACTTAAATAGAGTGAAGAATTCCAAATAAAAATCCAATATCCTGATGGGAGTACACTGTAAACTTACCATAAAAACTTGAATTCAAAGAATAGGTAACAAAAAAATAGGAAAATAGATATATATGGTAACAATACTTTATTTTGAGTCACTTAAAAAATAATATTTTACTTTCTCAAATGTGGCTACTAGAAAAGGTTATCCTACATAAATGGCTGTTGTATTTGCATTTGGCTATATTGCTTTCCTCTGTTTTATTCAATTCTCTCTTGTCAGGCCTTGTTTACTCTTAAACTCACTTCATACTTCAATCATCACAGGGCCTTTGCACATGATGGTCTCCATTTCCACATTTGGTTCAAGCTGCATTTTCTTACAGGAAACATTTACTCCTCCTTGTCTTCAGTGAATTCCTTTGAACTGGCAACCCATCAGTGTTCAAATTTTGTAGCATGTGCCACAGTAACAATCTTATGGCTATATACATACTAAACAAATCACATATCCTCTTCTCAAAAGAAATCACAATGATATACTAACCTCTCAGTATCAGTGAAGAAGGAGACCTCCCTTCCACACTGTTCCTCTTCCCGTGATCACCACAGCATTAGCTGCATCAATAATGCAGAAGTTAGAATCGAAGCATGTCAAAGAGGGACTGAAAGAGGGTTATGTCCACAAAAGTGACATGAATATTTTACTAACATATTGATTTCAACATGTAATTGTTAAATAAATGGCAGCATCATTTTCTCCAAGAAAAAAACAAATAATCATGTGTAAAATAATATAAATTATACTTATCCCATCTAGCCTCAAATGAATGAGACACAAAATATAATTTATTTATTAGGCTCTTCACAATTACTAGAGGGTTATCCTTGTTCCAGTTCTTTAATACTAAACTGGCTACTTCCCCAAAACTTGTTGTATGAAGCTTCCTGAGTTATTTCTGCTCGAGAAGTCTGGTGTTCTGGAGAAGCATTTTATTTTGGCATTTGAGGCTGGTAATCATGGCTAATGGAAACCTGTTTTCTCAGTCTTCTCCTACATGCTCTCTCATCCCCGCCCCCTCTCTCTCCTCCTCCTCTTCCCTTCCCTCTCCTGCTCCCCCTCCTTCTCCTTCTCCCTCTCTGTTCCTTTCTCTCTCTCTCTCTCTCTCTCTCTCTCTCTCTCTCTCTCTCTCTCTCTCTCTCTCCCCTTTCTCCT